>NHYE01005578.1:0-49700 GCA_002938385.1 Gymnopilus dilepis
AAACAGATCTGCAGAGGAGAGCAAGAACCCGCCGGAGCCAGAGCCAGAAGGGTACAGCGCCGGCCGAGAAGTAGATGAAGGCAAGCTCGTGTTCGTACCCGAACCGATTTTCCTCATCCCTTGTTGCTTCTGGTTCTGAACAAAAGCCGGAGCAGCAGCGAGCGGTACCACAGGCGTCGTATCGGGCGTAACCCCCGAAGCACACACATGCGTGTTCTTTACACCCTTGGGTGACGCAGGCCCCCCCGCATCAGGGCCCAACCCAAGCGTCCACTCCCCACCCTCCTTAAGCTGTGTGTTCCGCCCCCGGGTGCCCTCGACTTGTTGTCGCGCCACGCCAATCTTCTCCCTAAACCCGGCATTCGCGCGGGTGTTCGCCGCTAAGAGGGCAGCGGCCGCCTCGTCGTACGTCGAATTGGAGGCATTGGAAGCACTAGAAGGAGTGGGCAGGTGGCCGCGAAGACGGGCGAGGAAGTGGTGTTGGGCTTGCTGGCGGTGGAGGTAGGTCTGGTCGTAGGGGTCTTTGTACGAGTATTCCGTGTAGCCGTATGAATGGGATTGGGATTGGGCGCGTTCGTGTTCGTGGTCTTCTTCTGTAGAGGTATCGTGCTCCGACGAGCCAGAGAAGTACTCCGAGTTGGAAATCGACGAATGTTCAGCATCAAACGTCACCTGCCCGCCCTGCCTGTACAAGTTCTGCAGCTCCGAAGAAGTCGACGAGGAGGAGAGGTACGCATCCTCAACAGGAGCTTGGCCTCGAGCAGAGGAAGGCGACGGAGGGGCTGAACCATGGGGAGAAGGGAATGCCGAAGCAGACGGCGACGCGTAAAAAGACCTCGACTCAGGCGTGGATAACGCGCCCATACCTAGGGAAGACGGATGGTGGTGCAAAGGCCACGGCCACTCGGAGGAGCTCGAAGCCTGTGTAGACGAGCCCCGGCGGGAGGCGTACAGCTCGCGGTCGATTTGCGTTATTGAGGGGGTAGGTGTAGAATGCTAGAATCACAACAGGAAAAGAAAGCGGAATAAGTGAATGAATTTTCAAACGTGGGTGAAGGAATGAGAAACGTACCCTAGCTCTCTCCCTCCTCTCCCTCTCATTCCCAGCCTGCGGAGGTGGGGGCGGGGGCAAAGGCCCACTAGGCGGCGGCGACGCCGGGCCCGCATTCGCACCCAGCGTCTGCCTCGACCTCGAGCGCGTCAGACACACTCTGGGCGTCGGGCTTGCGGCTCTCTGCAAGCTCTTAGCCTTGCTAGAGGGTGAGAGCGACCGCCGCGCCTCGCTTGCGCTTGACGGAGAGGACACGGGTAGATTCGCGCTGCTGCTATACTGTATATGTGTAATGTGTAGATAGAACGGGAAGAACAGGAAATCAGCAATCCGTCATCGAGGAATCTAGGAAAAGCAGAAGCAGAAGCAACAGGAAAAAGAAGGAAGACGCGTATAAAGCCCGCGTATACTGTCGAGAACCGAGAAAATGAAGGGGCACCCACCTTTTCTTTCTCACTCTGCTTCATCCCAAGCCCATTGCTCAAAACATCAACCTCATCCCCATCCCTTGCCATATACGACGCAGCATCCAAACTAGCACCGATACTATCCACACTGCTCCTCATCGAGCCCCTCCCACTTCCCCTGCCACCCCCATTCCCCTCCGCAGCCGAACCCACAACAGCAATGGCAACCACACTCCCGCTTCCATTGCCCTCAGACGCAGTGAAGAACGACGGCGTGCACGGAGTAACAGGACCGCGGCTGTCCAGGCTCTCTCTGCTCTCCGAGTCTTCGCTCTGCCGGCTCTGGCTGCTCGCGCGGCTGGCGGCGCTGGAGCTGCAGATGGAGAAGGGGGAGGTGGCGCGGCCTCGTTGACTTTGCCTATGAGTCTGGGTATGGTGAGCCCGACTGTGGCTTGAGCTTTGGGAAGGGACCTCGGACGCCCTCGGCCTGGCTTTCGACTGAGAAGGGACCTGGGAGTCAGGCAAAGCATAAGGATGCACAGAAGGCGCAGACGCCCTCCTCGGAGGTGGAGAAGGCGACGGCGGACACGCAGGAGGCGGGAACACAGGCGGCGGAAGCGGAGCAGCAGCATTAGCAGATGCCCTCTTGGCTTTTGATCTCGTAGTGGTCGACGTCGACGTCGAGCTTGAATTCGAGTTCAAGTTGGACTTGGATGATGTGGAAGCAGAAGCGGAAGACGCCTGCCCGCGACTGGACGTTCGCGTCCGCTGTCTTCCCCTGCCTGAATCCCTCCTCGACCGCGACCTAGAAGTAGAAGGATCCTGGGCATGCGCAATAGGGTCAACCACACCGCCGTCGACAGCAGCAAACGGCACGGGCATCCTCAACTTCTGCTGCAGCCTCTCATGCTGTATAATCAGCGGGAGATACGGCTGGTAGTCGCCATCGCCCGCAGACCTCGAAGTGGACACCGACAGCGCATCGGCTTGCAGAGACTGGAGGGATAAAGGCTGCGAGCGGCGGGACAGCTTGTCCTCCTCGTCCAGCCCTAGGAAGAACGACTCCGAGGAGCCAATGAAAGAATGAGACCGCGGGGCGCTTTCGCAAGAATAAAGCGAAGGCGAGGAGGCGTCCCCGTCTTCTACTCCCAGTGTTTGTGGTTGTAGTTGTGGTTGAAGGTGCAGTTGCGGTTTCGTCGCCAGAGCCGAGGGAGAACCACTCCGGCCCCTCTCGCTCTTTCTCCTCTCCCTCCTCCTCCTATTTCTCTTCCTACTCTTCCCCTTCCCCCTCCCATTCCCAGAGCCGACGGTATCATCACTACTACCTTCCAACGAAGACGTCGAAGCAGATGCATCAGGAGACGAGCCAACGGACACGGGAGCAACCAGCTCCCAATCCGCATCCGAATCCAACGTAGGGGTGCGTGCAGGCGACGCAGCAAAAGTAACACTCGTCGAGCGGTGCAACTTCAGAGTCAGACTCTTCTTCTTCTTCAGGCCCAACCCGCCGAGGGCGTGCTCGAACGTGACCTCCTGATCGTCCTCCTCTTCCTTGCTAGTAGGACTAGAGGGGAACGGGACCAATAATCCTGTCGGGGAAGGCGTCGTAGGCGGCCCAACGACACTAGACCGCACGTTGGTCTTCGACAGCTGCCTCTTCAGCTTTGCGAAGAGCTTCAACGGTCCCTGCCCCTGCTCCCTTTCCCGCTCTGACGCGTTCAAATTAAGGTTCACAGGCGAGACAGGGGACGTAGGCGCCGTCCGCGCCCCTCCCGCTCCAGAATTCGAGTTCAAAGACCCAGAGATTGATATCCGCGGCAACAGCTTCTTCCCCTTGATCCCCAGCCCCCTCCCACTTCCACTCGAAGAGGGATCCATGGCGTTGCGCTCCCATCCGCTCTCCACTTCCCTATTACTCAGGCCCAAACCAAGAGCAGACGCGCGCCTCATCTTCGCGCTGCCACTGCCACTGCCGCTACCACTCGCGTTTGCGTTGGAATTGGAACCCATGCTCGAACCACCACCACCACCACCGCCGCTACCACCTAAAGTCAAACACCCCGCACCAAGATCAACAGTCGACATCGTAGCAGCTACCACGGCAGGGTCCGAAGGCGGAGGAACGGGGACGAGGAGCATAGAGCTAGCCTTTGCAGAGGCCCAAGTTGGAGTCGTTGTAGTTGTGAAAGCCGTAGAGCCGTACCTAGAGCTAGGGGTAGAAAAGGTAGATGTAGGAGAAAAAGACGCGTTCTTGTTCTTGTACTTTCCACCCCCTTCAAAGAATTTGATGTTTTCAGCCCTCTGCGGACCAGAACTAGAATTCCTAAGAAAGGCACTAGAACCGGAGCTGCGGTTCGATCTGGCTAGATGATGATGATTTGGATTTTGATTTCGAGTGTGATTTTTCGAGGGGTAATTGTTGAGGTTATTATTGGGTTTAGGGGGTGAGGCCGGTGAGGGGGACGAAATTGATGATGATGCGGAAGACGCAGAGGGCGCTGATGGTATGTATGATGATGAATGCACCGAAGGAACGTTCAAGCCCAGACCAAGGCGGAAGGAGCGTGCAAGTGAGGGGGAGCCTTCTTGGTGTTCTTCTTGAAGGTGTTCTTTCGGGGTTGTCGTAGATGCAGGTGTCGAAGATGACGTTGTCCCTGACAGCAGCAGCGGCGGTAGAAGCGGGCGACCTCGAGACTCAGAGCTGCTCAAATCAAACGCGTTCCTCCGCGCGCGGGTGATGGGTGATTCTGGTTCGAAGTCGCGAACAGGTTCGGGGGGGTCGGACTGTTGGGGTTATTGGTATGAGCAGGATATAAGAAAGAGGTAAAGAGGGAGGGATAAAGGACAGGAAGTTCAAAGTCCAAAGGACAGGGCGTAAGTGTATAAAGCAAGGAGCGTCGTGCACGTCGTGTCAATGTCAAGAACCAAGAAGTTAAACAAGGCTCTTTGACGCTGAAAGGAAAGGAAAAAAAGAAAGGACGCCACGAATCCGAATCCTCCGTTGACCGTGTGTGGGTGCCAGGGTCGCCGTAAGCGTCCCGTAAGCTTGCTGATGGTTGGGACTTGGGAGAGTGATCCCCGCGACCGTAATCATAAAACAACGCAATCACTTCATATGATGCAGGGTCGTCTCGCCAAAATTATAAGCAGGAGTCCAAATTCGACCTCGACAAACTCAAACTCAAGACACGAGAATACAAAAGAGAAGCGTAAGAGATCTCGACGCTCGAGCAGACGCGAAATGAATGAACGTCGACGTCGAAGAAAGCGAGATAAATTGAAACGAAATGAACTCGAAAGAAGCAAAAAGACAAAAAAGACTCGCCTCGCGTCGACGCCCATTGACATTCGAGTTCCCGACATGTTCATTTCCTTGTTCATTACCAATCCCACTGCCGACCCCAGCTCCGAACCGTGTTTGGAAAGGACCATGCTGCTGATGATACTGGAGGCGGTCATCTTCAAGCGCCAGGGCGCTCGAGACGAGGTCGGCGAATTCTGCTATCGAGAAGGGCGGCATTGGATATTGCAATATCGAAGGCTTGTCCTTCAAGTTCTTGAGCGTGCCAAGAATTGGGTGCTAGAGACTTGAGGAAAACCAAAACAAAGAGTGGGGAAAAAAGAACGAATGAGAACGAATGAAGAAACCCAACTCAGAGCGTTGAACGACTCAGAGAGGGAAGTTGGGGCGTAGGCATGCTGACTGCTGAATCCGAGTTCATCGACTCCTCAATCCATCCATCCATATTTTCTTTCATCCATTCATAAGAACCCCGCAAACGAAAATGTCAACCCGATCTCCTGCCTTCAAGTTCTCTTGCATGTGCCATGAACCCGGGCCCGATTCTGCCAGCCAAAGTCCAAGAATGAACGAACTTTCAACGCATGGACGCACGATTCAGAAGCGCTCGACAGCAACAAGTTCAAGTTGGCGTTGACAACGACATCGACGCAAACATCGACGTGACTTTGCACGATCGGTGTCCACCGTCCCCACGCGTCATGGACGCGTCGAAAATAGCGCCTTGCCTTCCATTTCAGGTACCGCCCGCCCGAAGCGGCGGGGTGGCGACGTGGGTCGTGATCGAGCACCGACCCGGCAGACGCGGCTGGCGGGGCTAAATATAGTTAAATTAAAATTCATTATTTTTTCTGATTTCATTTTCCTCTGCATCTCTGCATCCAAGCGACAGCGCTTCTTCCTTGCGAGTCGCCAATCCCTCCATGACCGGTTGACCAGCTGGCGTCTGGCGGTCTTCTAGCGCGAAATTTTCATTTTTCATCCGCTGATTCCGCTTTTCATTCTGTGTTTTTCGGATCAGGTGTGCGCTGTGTCGGTGTCGGGTCGGGGACTACGAATAGATAACCGACAATCCAGCGACGATCTCTGCTGCGTGTTTTCTCAAATTCGGCTCTTGGACCTCCTCGAGACCAAGCGAGCCGTATAGAAAAGTCCACAGAAGGCTCAAGAATCAACACGCGCTCAGCTGTCTAGGTCCAGCTTTTTTTTTGCCCAGCCCAGCCTCAGGCCTCATGTCTCATGCCGGCAACAGCGCCCACCCACGTCGTCCTCGACGTCAACACCTCATCATCACCAGCTCATCACGAAGCACTGAACTCATCGCACCATCGGGATTCTGACCGGCAGATCAAAATCTGTACCACAACTCAAAGTCGATGCCTCTGGCCTCGAGGCATTGAAAAACCCAGGTACCTCACGGTACGGTCTCCATACGAACTCTGTACAGAGAACTTGCTGTCGTGTCAAGTAGAGCAGTGGCCTGTCAACGCCTCCTCTCCTCCATATCGATATCCCTGACCTCGAGCTCGATGCTTTCCATTTGCTAGAACTCGAGTCTCTTTCTCTGAATTCTGAATTGAACGTGCTACTTTGGTCATGCGATAGTACGTACTCCTCTCCGAGCTCGGCCCTGCCACTGGTCTAGGCGGTGCACTCATCACAGTGCGCTCGAACCGTGGGTTCGAAATTTTCAGAACACGCACACTTTTCTTCACTTCCTTCGTCTCATCTTCCATCATCTACGCTTCCTCGCTGTCCGTCCAGACAGCCTCAATGGAAGTCCGCAGCGACTTCGCATATTCCACCCTGCGTATTCCTCCCAAGTCGCATCAGAATTGCACCAGGCTGTGCTCTTTGGATCTTGAAGCTCGACGACTTGAATCTCACCATTCGCTGTTCTTGCTTGATCTTTTAGTAGCGATCCAAATTTCCCTGCAGTTCAGCGCACGTCCTTCGTCCTCGCGCTCACGCTGATATTGTCTCTCATGTTGCTCCCCATTTGTTTATTTCCTTCGATGCAGGATGCTGCTCCACCGAGTTGCCGCCGATGGGAGGTTCTTCTAGCTTTGACTGGTACATGATGCTGTCTCTGGGCCCCTTTTTTCTTCTGTCTTTGCTCCTTTTCCTCCTTTCTGCCCATTCAGGAGCGCTCTCTTGACGCGTCCTATGCTTCAGGGCCCACACTGGCTCGGATTTTGTCATGCTCCATCCAGCCTTGCCACTTAACTCGATTGACCCGCCCCGATGTGTCTCTGAGTCACGAAGTCCTGTGGGCGTAAATCGATGTCCCAGGAAAAAGGTGTCCATACAGCACGATCATAGATTGTCCCTGCTTGCCTTGGATCTGCGCCTCCTCACCGGATGGCTCTGTCAGATTTCTATTTAACGTCTCCTTGCCGTCCAGCACGGACTTTCTCAGCGCATGCACTCTAACACGTCTTTATTTGGCTTCATAAATTATTCTGAGTACACGTCCGGCTTCATGACTTTGTGGTGATTTGACATGTACCGGCACTGCGATCACAAGATTTCTCCGAAAGACAGCAAGTAGCACACATTGATGACCGTTGATTGAGACTAAGTAACTCCATTGACAGCTCTTTATGTAACAATAAACCTTGGACTTCCAAATCGATAACCTTCAATTTCTAGGCATGAATTCTGAAAAAGATGGTGTTTTACTCTTGTAACCTGAGGAATCCCATCTGTACCGGAGCGTATTGAATAATGCACATGTTGAGCTGCATCCTGAGGAGAAAAGATTAAAGAGATTGTCGTCGTACTTTCGATCTTTTGCCTCGTAATAAATGATCATGTCTACGGGTAGATCAGCACCTTTGTTTTCGCAGACACTACAGCGGTGCGTAGTTCTCATGTCCCTGTCTGACGCTTGCAAATTCCTCATGAAGTCGATCCCAGTCTTACGAGCATCACAATATTGCATCTGAAATATAACATATCTTTAGTATCTTACGCAAATTGGTCCAATAGGCTCACTTACCCATGCCGCGATTGCATGTTGAGGCAAATGCTCCACGATTTTGGACATAGGTATCTTGCCTCGAATGAGGTAAAGGGCCGTCACATCCATCAGCTTTTTGTAATCATGGCTAATGGCGTATCCAAACACTGATGCGCCATGCTGCCCTATGAATCGTCTGAAAAAAGCGTGGTAAGAAGCGAGACTCAAAAGGGGGCTGCATTCCTACCTGAATTGTAGCCCGCATACATCCAATGCTGAAAAAACTTCGTATTTTCCAGCTGCTTCGGCCAACGGCCACAGAATCTCGAAGCCCGCGTCGTCAAGCACTGGATGTTTCTTGGGGTACACAAAGCCAAAGAGGATCTCAAGGATGTTGGCGGGCTCAGTCAGATGAACGACGTCTTCATCGCCACCATTCGGATTAGAGATCACTGCTGTGTCGTCCAGCCCTGGGAATGCTCCGGTAGCCGCACCAAGATACTTCCTGTGCAGGCGGAACTGGACGCCATCTGACGACTGCACGACCACATCTGCGTCGGCGGCATCGACTGCCAGCATTCAGATTGATCCAGAAGAGTTATACTGATAACATATACTTACAATCTGGGTGAGTTGACACTGCAGGTTGACTCATGATGGTCGAAATTGACACTTCGGGGATGGGCGCTTATTTTCGAAGATACTGATCAGAAGCAAGAGATGATCTCCGGATATCTCACGCCCTGCGAGCCTTTATACCACACAGAATTTCCACGCGACGGGTCCTTTAGTCAATCTATCTAGTCCCCCTCTGAGCCTTTAGCCCGGAATAGTTTTGTTTAATTGAATCTAAACGTCGTCACAGCAGGTGGGTCTGAACTGCGGTTTACTTGGGATGCAAATGTATAGTTATCGGGTCCACTGCACGACCTACTTGGTTCATGGATACTTAAAACTCGGTATGAAGCCGCTAGGCTACAAAAGAAAGCACTCTAATTATGTGGTATCAGGCTGAATCAATTTGTGTCCACGAAATTTGTCGCAAGTAAACTAAGAGGCCAGCGCCTTTGATGTTCATGTCTCTCGAATCGTACTCGGCATAGACATCGTCATTGACATTAGAAGGTTGCAACTAGTCTGTCGTAGACAGACACATACAAGTCCATGCACAGGAATCAGGTACAAATCGATATTGAGGCTTATCATCTCATAGCGCACGATTATTGGATATCTGTGCTTGCTTTGGAGCTCTCACCTCGCGAGGATGAAGTTGGGATTCTGTCATATCTTTGATGTAGACTGGCCGGCTTCATAAATGCAGAGTAGTCAACTTCCTCCCCGTCTTTGCCTACTGACTCGACAACGTGCTCGGCACTACAACCAGGTCGTATCCTCGAGTACCGGGGTGAGATCATATGACCTCGAGAGATTGCGCAGAACGATGAAGTACATTTGTGTTGAATTCATAAAATAACAAAAATGGATGGCTGTACTACGTTGCAATGTTTCAATGGACAACGAAATTACAGAGAATTCTGAAGGCCCGAAGGAACCAGGGAGTATAAGGTCATATAATATACAAGGTCATCATTTACCACTCAGGATTTCGGTAAAGGGCTGTGTTTTCCCCTTGAAGTCTGACCTTTGCCATTTCCCCATGAGAGCAAAAAATGTCTGACAACACGAGGCGTCATCATGAGAGGTAGGACGAAAGACATTACCGTCGTACTTCAGACGATCTGCCTCACAATAGGTGACGACCTCCGTGGATAGGTTCGCACCTTTCAAGGTGCAAGAACTACAACACTCCAACTTCTTCAGATCGCGATCTTGCATTTGAGACTTTCTCATAGAATCAATGATATCCTTCCAAGAATCAAGGTATCGCATCTAAAGTTTTTGAATATAGTATCATTTGAATATCTTTAAATCTGGGAGTCGGGACCTACCTACCCATGCGACCATATCCTCATGTCTCGGCAGATGCTCTGCGATCTTGGCCATAGGTGTGTTGCCTCGGAGAAGGTATAGCGCCGTTTTATCCATCAGCCTTTTGTAATTATGTCTGATGGCATATCCGAATACTTCAGCACCTTGTTGCCTTATAAATTGTCTTAGAAAGATAGTTAGAAAGAGAAAACCCTTGAGACATAGAAGGACTTCTCACTCGAAGTGGAACCCGCATGCATCCAATGCTGAAAATACGTCGTACTTTTCAGCTGCTTTGGCCAAGGGCCACAGAGTCTCGAAGTCCGCGTCGTCGAGCACCGGATGTTTCTTGGGGTACACAAAGCCAAAGAGGATCTCGAGGATGTTGGCGGGTTCACTCAGATGAACGACGTCTTCATCGTCGCCACTGGAATTAGACACTACCGCGGTATGGTCCGGCCCCGGGAATGCACCGGTATTTGCGCCAAGACACTTGCTGTGCAGGCGGAACTGGACGCCGTCTGCGGACTGCACGACCACATCTGCGTCGGCGGCATTGACTGCCGGCATTCAGATTGACCGAGAAGAGTTATATTGATGACAAATACTTACAATCTGGGTGAGTTGACACTGCAGGTTGACCCATGATGGTCACTTTGGGCATGAGCGCTTATTTTCGAAGATAGTGATCAGAAGCAAGAGATGATCTCCGGATATCTCACGCCGTGCGAGCCTCTATACCACACACGATTTCCACACGACGGGGTCTTTAGTTTACCTATCTATTCCATCTGTGCGCTTCTATGTAGTTCAGAATAATATGAACAATCGGATACATAACCCTTTAGAACTAAGAACATGCCAGTCTGATACGAATAAATTAGCTTCATGTGACTGATGAAACCGGGAGAATCTCAAAGACGGCATGCGTTTATTTATCAGGTCTACTGCACGACCTACTTAGTCCATGATACCTGAAACTCGGAAAGGAAGCTACGGGCAAACAACATGGGTAAGGGATTTACTGGGACTACTGAGCTCGAACAGGCAAAAAAGTACTTAGAAAGTGACTAGTATGCAGGACTTGGAGCTGCTGATTCACGTCGATGAAATCTATCCCAGGTATACTTTGAAGCCTGCACCCTTGATGTTCATTTCTCCGGAGTCATACTCGGCATAGATATCGTAGTCCACCGCATTGGAAGGCCGCAGCGTCCTATCGGTTTCTTCCCGATCTGTCACCTCGAAGAACAGTGTTTCTGGTGAAGTATCACCCGGTGGCCCAGCGAAGTAGATCTAGTGACTTCCAGGTGCATGCGACATGTACTTGTTGATAGAGCTAGAGACAGGATGTGCTCGAGTAAGCAGATGCAGAATGACTTCCGGGGAGAGGTCGTGATGTCAGACTCACAGTTCAAGGTATTTATAACCAGGATTACTATTGTATCCATCCCCTACCGCGAGATATCGTCTGAACTGAGCACACTGGTCTTCAGATGCAGTGCTAGAAACAGCTGCGATGGGAGGGCCGCCATTGGGATCTGCACGTGTGACGATACATCCAAAGTATCTGATGTCGGGGTTGAAGAAGGTCCCTAGATCGCGTAGAATGTAGATAGGGCCTTCAGAAGCCACGGTCCCTTGGGCTCCAAAGCGTCATTAGCGAGTGTCATTAGAGCTATGGAAACCAGTAATTACCTTGGCTCGAGGCGATTGCATGAAGAGAGACAACCAAAAAGCCAAGTTTCTTGAACATCTTGTAAGGCGGGTATGTAAGCAGATCTCGCTGAGTAGTGGTCAAAGAAGGCGCCTAGGCGTTGACCCCTTCAACCTCGGTGTATTGCTGGATTATATAGTCCTTCAAGTTCTATGATGTACTATACTGTACATCACGGAACAAGTACTTTGCGCCTCTGGCAGGGGGATGTCAGAACTAGTTCAAGTTCGACCCGAAAATGGCGCACAACGGATAAATGTCAACTTAAGCCTTTGGACCAGAATGTTGGGGTTGAATGGGTCCTTGACCAGGACCTTAGTCCCCTTATATTCGGATAAGCTTCATGCACTGGCAGATAGTTTCATAGAGTTTCCTTCCCTGCTTGATGATTTTTTGTTACTCCTACAGACGAATAAGGCCTGTGCTTGCGCCGAAGACCGTGACCATGAGCCCCTTACTTGCAGCGATATATAGACCATCAAAGGCAAGCTGGCACGTCCATGCGTATAGTCCCTAGGTAGCCAGACTATCATGGTGACCAATTTGCCACTGAAAGAGCTAGGTCAATATTGGTTCAATACAAGGCAACTAATACTCTATGATCTCGTGGTAAATAATGATGATGAAGGCCAAAAGCCAATCTCACCGTCTCGCAAATTAAGACCTTTGGATTTGCCACTGCAGCATGATCCTGCCCTGCATCAAAATGCTAGTGAGTACGGCGAGCGAAGAAGTTCAAAAAGAGTTGTTCCTCCTAGCCGACTTGAACGACTGACCTCGTCATTTCGCACGCGGACAGTACCGGTACTAGTGACGCGCTCTACCACTGAGCTAAGGAGGATTACATAAACAATTGATCGTCGTTCCAGTCGTCCTGCAAGGTTCAAAGGCTAGAGAGTTTTGGAGCCAGACCCGCGCGTAGATGCCTGAGGTTAGAGAAGCTAAGAATTAGCTAAGAACTTGCTGTAAAGAGGAACTCCTAATTGCTTATCCTACGATCGACCTTGAAATCAGATGGCAGGCAACCCCTATCAATACTTCCCAATTGCAATCTCAAAAAAGAAAAAATTTTGAACTTGACAGAGATTCCCTCTAGCCGACTTGAACGACTGACCTCGTCATTTCATATCGCTTGGACAGCGAATACTAGTGACGCGCTCTACCACTGAGCTAAGAGGGACATTGCTATCCCGAGGTTTTTGAGGATCACACGTCGCGTCGCGCGATATATTTAACCCTTGCCACGCAGGCCTTCCGAGTATTAGGAGGACAAGATAGAACCACGGGGAATCAGGTGTTGGACCCAGCTGGGCAGGTAACAGTGGGTGGGTAGAGACAATGTCGTATTGAGTGCCTAAATTTGTGAATGAGGTAATAAGGAGGTCGCAAACAGCCCTGCAGGGCAAAACTGAGCTTTAGAGACGGATGCACCCCAACGCTAGGTAGCCCGCCATACAACCGGCTTGGCCTCTTTCGATTCCGATCTGAGTTTCTCGAAAGCTTTCACCAAGCCGTCAAAGCTCCTGAGTTGCCCGTCCGCGAATCTTTCGTATGTAGGCTCCTTCCTGTACGCGATCTGTGCAATGTTTATCTGACCATTTAAGTCAAGTTTTTGGATGAATACAAAGACGTTGAGTTACCAAGACATCGGCTGTTAAACCTGTGATTGGGGCTGCGCTCGTTTGGAACCGATGCAGGCGATATTTCATGTTATCGAGGGCTTCGACCATGTAATCTTGGTGATTCTGAAAGAAGTCGAGAAAGATGTGATCAGTATTCGCGAGTACCCCACAAAAATTTCGACTTACATGGGGCTCCAGTTCGTATGGCCAGTTATCGCTTCCGCGAGGAACAAGATCCTCGAGTTGCAAGGCAACGCTAGGATCCAGGAGTCCTTCAAGGGGATGAGAATATATGAGGTCGACCTCGCCTGACCTCGCTTTCAAGCCATCTATCATGGTGAGGTCCGTCAGGATGGCGACGACTGGAGCTACAACCAGGGTATAGAATGGCTGAAGCTCCAGAATTCCTAAGGTAGGGACGGCTGGATGATTTAACGGAAGGCCAACTTCTTCGTGTGCTTCTCTGTGCTAGAGAACACGGCGTCAATACAGATTCTAAGAGAATAGACGAAGTTGCATACAGCCGTAGTAAGAATGTCTCCGCCATCCGTCTCTTCCATTTTTCCACCAGGTAATGAAGTCTGTCCGCCATGAGTCCTCAAGTTCTTCCCTCGCACTGTCACCAGGACTCGAAGGTGATTGTCCTTTTCGAACAGCAGAACAAGCACTGCCGCCAACCTAGAAGAAGGCTTGATAGAGGATCTAGCAGAATCAGAAGAACATGAGCCTGCATAATGAGGCCTGCCTTTGGTGGAAACATACGAACAAATATTCGATCCGTGATTTTTGTTCTTCTTGTGAACTCTCGAAGAAATCAACCACGTTCCGGACGAAAGGCCTGACTGCCTCTGAGAAGCCAGAGAGTACAGATTTGAGTTCAACTGTCATATCTCGTCGTACAAGATGAGAGAAGGATGAGAAAAGTTGGTGACGCGGTCATCTGTTGAGGCTATACCGAGGTCCAGGAAGACGCTCGGCCGCCAATATATGGCCAAAATGTCCCTGGAGCGCGACATGAGCGTCCAACTTGCAGCCTGAAGCATCCCGCCTGGGAGTATTTTGCGATTCGAAGGAAGACCGAGGGCACGCGTCGTCGTCAGCAGCGAGGACAGTTTGGCACCATCCTCTGCGGGCAAACACGTCTATTTATATTTCAACTCTCAACGACGTCATGCAAGACTCAACTCTGAAAGTATTTCAGCCTGTTTCAGTGTATTGGTTATTCGACACTCTTTGCTTTCCACATCTTTCATCTCACTCGGCTCAGAAAAACCAGTAGATTGTAAAAAAGCGAATTCACCATGGTAGCACCCCCAGACGGCGCGTCTCCCGCACCCGGCAAGGGTTATGAACAAGGCAAAGGCAACACAGGCCTCCAGCAACACGTTGCCTACTTCGACCGCGACAACGACGGGGTTATCTGGCCTCAGGATACGTGAGACAGGCTCGCTCTTCCCTGCTGCAGTAGGCTGAACAACGTGCACAGATATATCGGTTTCAGGGATATCAAATTCGGCGTGTTCCTCTCCCTGCTTGCGATGTGCATCATACACGGCGGGTTTTCGTGAGTATATGCGCGCGTAGCTAGCATAAGGGCGTGTCTGATGCCCTCACCTATCAGCTATACGACTTGTGGAAGCTGGATTCCAGACCCATTCTTCCGTTTGAAGATCAAATATATGCACAGGGTACGTACAATTTGCTATTCGTTACCCAAGCTGTGCTAATGGCCTATTTATTAGGCCAAGCATGGATCTGACAGCGAGGCCTATGACACCCTTGGCGACTTCGACAACGAAAGATTCAACAAAATATTCGACATGTACTCGTCCGCCCCTCATACGCACCTCACCTTTACTCAAGGAGTGCGAATGCTGCACGGCAACATGAATCCTTTTGACTTCGTAAGCTTCTGATAGGTATACCACGAGCGCGAATCCTTCTCACCGAAAGTCGTGTTTAGTTCGGCTGGTTCGCTGCGGCATTTGAATGGCTTGCGACGTATCTTATGCTTTGGCCAACTGATCCCCAGGGTATAAGTAAAGAGGATGTATCGGGTGTCTATGATGTGAACATTTCTATCTACTCTGAAGTCAATATTCTACGAGCTAACAATATAACGCAGGGATCGATTTTCTACAAGATCTCCGGACGTAAACCGAAATATTAGACCATCGCAAGGACTTATCTCCTTCAAGTTCTCTTTTCTGAATCGTGTTCAACGCCTTCGGTTATCTTACATTAGCAGCAATAATTTAACTTGTACATTGGATTCTGCCGGGCTTCTGTGTAGCATTACTAGGGGACTTGATTGAGACCAATATCTTTACCAGGGTTGACGTGTCTCCTCCGAGTCCAAGCCTTTAGTGCTGCCGTTGATGTCAAAACCGTATATTATACGGTCCATCATTCTCACCTGATCTAGCTGCTGTTTGAGTAGTGCCAAATGATGGTGCCACCCGAAGGAGAAGTGTATTGCAGAAAGCCACGTCCATTGTCGAAGGTTTTGGAGCCATTGGTGTTCCTCTGGAACCAACTGCCGTCCCTATTGCGAGGTCGTGAGTAACGGTAGGCAATTCTTCGTGGGCTTGCAAAACAAACTAGGACTCACTGATTAATGTAACAGTAGCCGTGGCCTCCGTTATTGTCTATGAAGCTTTCCCATAGATTCCCCTTCAAGTATCGAGAGTGAGCAGCAAGATTGCGAAACGAGATAAAGCTTACCTGAGTATTTATGCCCCTGCCTGTGACTTGATTGCCTTGGAAAGACATGTTATCTGGTATCTAATATTCTTGTGTTGCTGTGGTGGATGTAGAGGTTGGGGTATCGTTCTGATTCGATGCGTCCCTTAAATACCTTCGGCGCCTACTTGGCAGTGACGGAGCTTTGTCCAATCAGCTCTCCCTGACTAACGCTTTGTCAAAGCACTCCACTGTACTAGGCTCCGTAAGGAGTGCTATCAGTAATATTGTACTTCTGACTCAGTGTCGGGTGCCTCTTGCGACTGCGCTTTGTCCGATGTCAAGAAATTCGCATTTTGACTGGACGGAAGCCCCTAAACGCGACATCAGGTGATCTAATTTTAGACGCGACGCGTCCATCCCATGATCAAGAACGTCCATAAGTGAATCTCCACAAGGCTACCCTAACGTAAGGAATGCGTGAAGGCTATGCCTTAAGCATGTTTTTAGGATGCAGCGACGCGGCAAGAGGGCATACTATGAGCAAGCACGCATTTACTCAAGTCCAAGCCTTTGGCAGCTCATAGAGTCATACTGGGAAACCCTGCACTGTTTTATCTACCAAGAGGGGCAGCTAGATAGCGACACTGAATTACGTGTCCTCGTCTCAAGCGCGCTGGGGCAGAAAATTACTAACATTGAGGATAGCAGAGTCCGAACTAATCAACTTAGCCTAGAATTAGGCAGATGTACTAAGAAACCAAAAATCATACAGGGAGAGCAAGACACTACGAGAAAACAACGAGAACGACGAAACAATGTTAAGACAATGGCGAGCTACGAATAATATCAGCACAGTTCGAACATTGGTGTAGAGAGATAGCTACCTCAGGTGCAAGCAACCTCACTGGGAGGTACTAGTAGCGCGCATTGGTTTTCTCGCCTTCAGCAGACGTATACTGCAGAAAGCCTTGTCCGTTGTCGAAAACGGAAGAGCCGTTAGAGTTCTTCTGGTACCTGGTACCATTCCTAGTAACGACGAGACGGTTGATCATGGTAAGTAGGTCATATTAAAGCCGAAAGCAGGGAACTATACTGATTCTCGTAACGATAAGCATGACCGCCGTCGTCATTGTAGGTCTCCCAGTAGTTTCCCTTGATGTCGCATGTCAGCGGGCACACGCCCATGCAATTGACAGAAGAAGGAAGGCAGGCTCACCTGAGAGTTAATGCCGCTGCTTTTGATTTGGTTGTCCTGAGACTGAGAGGAGGTATTGTTGGGCATTGTGTTACTTGTAACTTGTTGGTTGAGGGTGAATAAGTTGGGGGAAATGTCGAGCTTTCACGCGTCCTTTAAATACTCGGAGGCTGGCCACGGTGTGATGCTGCTTTTTCCTGTTGTATTTTTTGCTGACTGGTTTTGGTTTCGATGACTCCCTTGAATTAGCCCTTTTCTGGAATACAGTTCGAAATTTGAGTCGATGTTTGGCTCATTGTCCAACTGCGCTCAACGAACACAAACACGAAGTTCGCGTTTGTTGAGCGAGAAACTAATGGAAGCCCCTAAAACACGCTATCAGGTGACCTAATTATAGGCGCGTCGCGTCGCCTCGGCGGAGTTGCTCCGCTAAACTGACCAGATCTGAATTTTCGCAAAGTCGATCCTAACGTAAAAAATGCGTGCTGATCGGAAAGGGCGCGTCAGTGGGCACAGTTTCCCGAGTAGGGGTGCGGCCTCGAACGCCACCACCGTACATACTAAAGGTTGGTCAAGGAGGCACATTGGACGTGTCGAAGGTTGAAAAGAGTTTTCCGTTTCCAAAATCACGGAACGGAACTTTTTGTCAAAGCACAGCCTCGTACCGCCTTCATTTAGACCGCGTAAGGTTTCCATTCCGACTTATCACGACTTCTGACCTAGCATCTTGATTCCGTGTATACCCGACGCCTTTTCAGGACAGTGTAACTTATTTGGAAGAGTGCGTTCTGGACTCTGGACAAGGTCAAAAAGAGGGAAACCACATGAACGTGTTGAGGCAACGTTGAGATTTCATCATGGAGAAGCGTTAGCAATGAGTAGGGCGGAATCCATCTCGATCGGCTTAGCATAGCTAGAATTAGGTATATACTCGAGTATATTCAAAAGTCGGGATCCTTTACAGAGCAAGCAGTACTACTAGAAATCAATCAGAACGAGGAAGAACTCCAAAACGATGATGAGCCACTAATCAGATTAGCACAAGGCAGATCACAGAGCAGAGACATGACTGACCTCGGATAGAGCAGCCAGCGACAGTACTAGTAGTACCTGTTGGATTTCTCGCCTTCAGCGGATGTGTGCTGCTGAAAGCCTTCTCCGTTGTCGAAGACCGAAGAGCCGTCAGAGTTCTTCTGGTAAGCAGAGCCATCCCTTCAACGCAATCATAGATGGTAAGTAATGCACAAGGGACACAGAAAGGGCTGTATTTACTGGTTATCATAGCGATAACCGTGGCCGCCGTCATCGTTGAAGGTCTCCCAGTTGTTTCCCTTCATGTATCGTGTGTCAGCGGGACATGCTCATGCAAGCTGCTCGATTGAAGAAAGAAAACATGCCTGGGAATTAGTGCCGCTGCCTGTAACTTGACCGTCCTGAGAGGAAGTGTTGTCGGGCATTGTTTGACTTGTAGCTGCTGGGTAGAGTTCAAGAACTTGGGGAGAAGTTGGGGAAACATGGGAACTCGACGCGTCCTTTAAATACCCCTCGTCGTCGGAGATGTTGCTTTGTCCGATGAGATTTTTCTGATAAATTTCTTTACAATGACTCCCTTTGATTAGACCACTCTTGATAGCAAAGTCTTCTTTCTGACTCGATGATTACCCATTGTTCGACTGCGCTCTATACAAAGGAGGAAGGTCCGCGTTTTCTTGAACCTTGGTTGAACGGAACGCGTTCTCATGTGATCTAATTATAGACGCGACGCGACGCGTCGCGTCCCCTTCATGACCAAAAGGCCCCGAATATAGCCAGATTAGAATTTTCGCTGTGTCTTCCGTGTAGCGAATGCGCGTTGATCGGTGGATGTAAGTCATCACAAACGATCCCGGGAGGCGGTGAAGCGATAGAGAGGCACATCGAACTCACTGAAAGAGTTTTTTTGTTCGAAGAATTAGAGTACGGAAGTGCGCAGAATACCAAGGAAATTGGCGGAGCACTGCCTCGTATGGTCTGGACCGTCCATATACATCACACCTTTTCGGGACATGTGTATATTTATGGAAGGAGGCGTTCTGGACTCTGGGGCAAGGCTCAAAGAAAGGGAGACCCCATGAACTTAGAACTAGCTCGGAGCCGGCCACAAAGCTCGTCGACACCGCGTTGAGGCACGCACGTCGTTCCCGTCTGAATGCCAGTTGACTGACCGAATCATATGAGGAAACAATCGGCGATGTCTTCCTTCGGAGCATGACCTCGCCTACTACCGTGGGCTCTCACCTATGGCAGCGCTCTTCCTGCGTTGTCTACTGTTCGACGACATGATACTGCAGAGTATGCGTTCCAGACGGGCGAGGTTGATTTCTCAACGGCTTTGTAGCTTTAATTCAGAGTTCCTCTTCAGAACATAATCATACATCCTCGATCAGGTGTCATCACTCTAGCGCAAATGCCGCTTTCCTGAACTTTCTTGCCAACGACGCCATATTGATTTCGTGCTCGAGCTGGAAGACAACCATCATTCATTCTGTCACCGAGGAATGAGTCTGCTCAGACGTCTTTCACGAGTGAGATAGAAGATCGCTTACGACAGTGAAGCAGCTGCCGTCATCGTTGACGATACAACCAAGCGTCGTACTAAACCCGCAGGCTGCACAAGCTACAGCATTGTCTCTTCCACAATAACCGATGCAAAAGGCACCTGTGCCCTGGAGGGGCGCACATCTTCCTGGGCATCCTGAGGGTGATTCGCAGTCGCAAGAGGACTGGCGAGGCGACAAGTGAGGGTTAGATGACACGAGGGCGATGGAAGACAGAAGCATAGCGGAGAGGAACTGAATTGCAACCATTCTGCTCGAGTAAGTCCCAATACGACTTTGGATATAATCCTAAGGTACTTACATCGACGAAGGGCGACTTAAGTAGTCTGAATGCACTCCGATAATCCATCTTACCGGAGGGTAAAGTAAGCATCTAGTCCCTTTAGTGTTTCCTCACCGTGCGTAACCGCAACTCGTGGAGATAGAGAACGAGGGCGTTGGGTGCTAGATGCCCATTTTTCCTTGCTAGATCATTTTGTGGAGCTTTGCTTTACGTTGGTCCATTGTGTCGAATGGCAAGCTGAAGCCGAAAGTCAGTTTAGCCGCTATTCGAGTCCTCAAGTAAGTTCTAGTCGGGCAACATTACGGATGCTAGACATAATAACAGTCTTTGGACGTACAGGTGACGTCTAGTGATGATGAATCGAGGTCGGCAAGTCGCCTGCAGTACACCATGTCAGGGTTGTTAGATACTGTGACCTCGAATGTCAGATTTGGAGACCAAGAGCCGGCTTGCAATGCCCAAGGAGCCCCACGCAGTGTCAATGCAACCCGGATGGCGGAGAAAGAGACACGGCATGCCGCTATTGCATAGCTGCATTTGGACAGGGTGTTAGCGACACATCGAAGTCGCCGCTCCGAGAGATAGGGGATGATACTAACACTTGGTTATGGGGAGACAATAGTTAATGAGATAGCGGTGAACGTCGGAGCAACCAGCTACCTTTGTGAGAGTACTATCTCGCCAATGCGTAAGACTGCCATTGAGAATCTTTCGGCCAGACAGAAGAACTTCGCGCGGCAAGAGAGCTCCACAAATCATAATAAAGCAGCCCTTGATAGTGAAAGCCTATGAACTTGATCTTCGTCAATGTAGGGGTTCAGTTGGAGATTTGTCCAGCAGTAGAGGGTATCGCCTATGATTGAATGATTCTTGAATGTCCATGCCGGATGAAATCTTCTTCAAGAACGAAGACGAAAATCGGTTACTATAGAGTAATCGTTTGACGTTTTGGAACAGAGTTTTGGAAAGGTTTTGCTTGCCCAAGGACATGCGCAGCGGAGAAGCTGCCGAAGACCGCCAGAAAGCTGATTGCCCAAATTTCAGCAAACATCGACGGGTAGATTGGTGTCTGACACTTCCGCTGAGTGTCTTCTGGCCCAGAATATTGCAGTACTTCTTCTCCGGTTGTCGTTGTTGAAATGTTGACTGTTGACGCGGACGTTGAGCAATGAGCGGGAACGTTCAACTTGACGTTGTCACGGAAGGCGGGAAATGTCAACGAGTCACGAGACTCGGATCACTCGGGACATATTCCCGTTCCGGATCTACACTTTCCGCCGACCAGGAGTGTTCTCTTTCTCTTGTACATCGTCGATATCTCAGGCGTTATGTCTGCGTTTCCACCTGTACGCGTTTTCCCAAGTTCTCAGACATTACTTTGACGCTGATTTTGATATGTAGATTGAAGTTCTTGCCAAGGAACCTCAGACTCTGGTTTTCCAGAGCTTCACAGCAGACTCGGCGTGGATCCTCGGTGGCATTTTACGTCAATTGTCACTCGAGCATCCTCAGCCTGTCGCAATTCGCATCACTCATGCAAACGGTCAAGTTCTGTTCAGCACATACACGCGACCTGGTACCAACCCCGACTCTGAATCTTGGATTGCACGCAAGACCGCTTCTGTCTTCCGATGGGGCACAAGCACCCTGCACCTTGGACAGAAGCTTCGTGAAAAGGGACACAAGGGAGATCGACTGAGCGAGACGATGGTCATTGACGACTCGAAATATGCTTGCCACGGAGGAGGGTTCCCAATCAAGGTTCAGGGAGTCGAAGGAGTTGTGGCTGTCGCCGTCATCAGTGGGCTTGCGCAGACTGAAGACCATGCCATTGTGGTCGAAGGAATCAAAAAATACTTGAGGGAGGTTGAAAAGAGAGAGATCTAAGCTGCTCCTTGTTATTGAAGCAAATCATTTGATGTATCTTCCAAAACTCTTGGCGTTGATACATGACTTTTTCTAGTGACATCATTGGGAATGGCTAAGTACTCCCTGTCAGAGTCAACGCAACTTCAGTCTGGAGTTCCAATTACCAAGGCTGAATATCAAATCAACGCTGATATTTCGATTGATTCTGGTTGCCGACTTCTGGTATAGAGCCAGTAAGAAATCCGCACTTTGTCCAGACGAGATTTGCGCTTTAGTCATTCTATATATCGCCCTGCCCCTGATTCCATCCTATTCGCTCGTTACAACTGCAGTAGCGTTTTATACTGTAAAGCCCGCTTGATATTAGCTATTTATCTCTGATGACACCGTCAATTGGTAGTGTCTTTCGTCGATTAGCATGATTGTTTCCCCCTATGGAAATAATGACTAAATTTATCCAACGGGGGTCTACTACCCAACAAAATAGCATACGTCCTTCAATAGGAATTTCTATCCGAATCCTCTCGTTTGATGGTGTCCTAAAATTCCTCAATGTACCCTTCATATTGCTGGTCATACACACGAGGATGGCGAGTGGAGTGACTATGTTTGGGCGTGTAACTAATAAGGCGTAGTCACTACAAAAAAAATACCAAAAATTAAGCCGCTTCTACTTCGTTAATACATGAAGGTTTTTGTTTACAAGACCTTCGAAATGCGACCATTTCCGACCTTGCCCATATGGAGCCACGGCTAATGCTACCCGCGAAGGTATAACTCTCGTCGTAAGTACGTAATTGATCATTATTTCGAGTGGCTACCTGATACGAGATTGATGTGCTTTATCAAACCGGGTACTCACCATATGAAAGTGTCCTCCTCTAGAAGTAGCCATATTTGCTGCCCATTATGATTACCGCCCCAAGAAGGTCCGTGCCTTATATAGACCTCTCATTAGTAGATCCAGAGCATACACTCGGGAGTTGCCTTCCAGTTCCTACTACACAAGCTTGAGTTTATTTACAATCGTTCTAAATCTAAGTAGCGAGTTGAGATAATCCCATTGTCCTATTACTTCTCCAATCACCCCGGTCTCCGTTCGTAGTAAAGTCAAAAAGTTCGTGCAGCAGGAGTGGATCTCCAGATGAGAGCCACCCAAAATGTGAGATGTTACGCTGCGCAAGAAAAGGGTGTATATGGCGTATTCGAGGACCCTGTTGTCGGTTGAGGTCGTCGTATTGGGTATCTATTCGTATCAGTCGTGATCGTCATGGCGGCCGAGGCAAAATGCCACCTCTGAGGCTCGCCTCTCCAAAAAAGTCATGGGATCTAAAAAACGAGCACGCGTCCAAGCATAAATCCACCTCTGCCACCAAGTCCTAAATTGCGGACGTCCTTTCCACCGAGCCCGAGCCCATGCCCGAGCCCCGGACCAGGGAGCACACCGTTCCATTCACGCGGGTGGTATGGTGCAATGCCGACGTTCTCATCCCAAGAGTCCCGTTCCTCCTTTGGTGGATTGCGCCGGACGGGAGGAAGCGGGACTGCAGGGACGCGGTAGGAGTCCTCTGAGAGGAGGTTGAAATTCTGGAGAGTCCCTGGGACCCATTGTGAAGGGGAAGGAGCGCGACGGCGGCGTTTCTGGTTGGATGCTTTTGCCTTTGCGGAGGCAGAAGTCGACGTTTGGTGGTCAGTCAGGACGGGGGAATTAGCGGTGGGATGTACAGGAGCGCGAGAACGCTTGACAGTCCTAGAAACTGAAGAAGTAGGGGGATTCGAGGCGTTGCTTTCCTGAGAGGACATGGTAGAAATTACAGGTGACAGCGCGGCTGAGGTATTTGGGGATTCGGTGGCAGCTGAAGGAGATTCTAACGTAGATTTGGTGGGAGGAGAGGGCGTATTCACAGGTTTTAATATGCAACGCTTGACGTGTCTGTTTAAGTTGGACGCGACTCCGAAACGGCGACCACAGGTGTCGCACACAAAAGCTAAAATATAGTCAATTAGCGTCATGTCACAAAAACCCTCGAAAGCTTGAGGTACATACCCTTTTCTCCGGTATGTACGAGGAGATGCTGTAATCGAAGAGCACAGGAGAATAACTGTGAGTTAGAGAGGTAAATTGATTCCATGGTGATAAATACTGACTTTCCGCAGAGTGCTGGGGCGGTCAAATCTGATTTAGAGTCGGCGTCAGCGACTGAATTTATGGGAAACGCAGACGGTAAAGCCCACCGTTTATGACACATGGTGCATGCATGTTTCTTCTCCCGCGATAGAGATTCAGGGACGCATTCTTGGCTAGAGCCCAGCGGTTCCACCAATCGGGTAGGTCTAGTCGTAGTGGCGGATGGACGGCTAGCAACGAGCGCGGAGCCTGGCGGGATGCTGTATCCAATTGGCGAAGGTTCGCCTTCAGATCGGCCATTCGGATTGAGCAAAACGGCCATTGCAGCAGGAGTTGGGAGCTGTGCCACTGGAGAGCGAAGCGCCGATTCTGTGGTAGCCTGGCCTTTGGACCCAAAAAAATCAGGCTCTTGCTGCCGAGGGTACGCAGACGCATAGGCGGCATTTTCACCTGCTTGAAGTCCAGTCCAGTCCCATGTTTGCTGCTGGTACACCGATATGTCCTCGGGTGCGACAAAAGCAGCAGCAGAGGAAGCGTTGCCGGCGAATCCCAGACCGGTGGCGTCAAAAGTAGAGTCCACAAGACCTGGGGCGCAAAGTCTGGAGGTTAACTCTCCGCGGTCAAGGGAGTATCTGTAGTCCTGATGTGGGTAAGTGAACGTTGATCCCCTCGAGAAGCTGTTAGCACTAAAATTTGAGGCTGAGGCGTCATCAGAGGGGAAGTACTGGTCGGAAAGGGGTGGATGCAGGGCGTCGTAATAGTCGGGAGGCAAAGCTGCGGCAAACTGCTGCGCCTGCATGGTGTCTAGAGGACTGAACTGGAAGAGCGGGTGAGCGAATCCACAGCAACTGATGTTATATATTTTTTGATCTAATACGTCTCTTCATGAGACCGCGATGTAAATTTCGGAAGTCCAGGCACCTGCCACAATCCTCAAGACCTTCGATGAGCTTTTACGTAGCCGTCGCGGAGCTCATTCCGAACCGGGCCATTCTATCTTCCCTTTCGCACGGCCAGATCATCGAAGCCTTTCATCTTTCGATTCCAATCCGTTACTTGCCCCACTTATCTCTCTTCCCGATCTTATATCGACAGCAGGTCAGGAGCTGGCTCTAATTTGCATCCAGCTCGATATCTCACCTTACCTGGTGTTGGTCATATGAACGATGATTTATCGATCTCGGATAACGAGCTTTCTCGCATGCATGCTGGTCGGCGGGCCTGTCTAGCGCTTGTATCCACTTCGATTTATGTCCTATCAGCGACCCACTGATTCTAATTGGGTTCCATGTCATCCTAGTATCACACTTCACAGCCTCATGTTTTTACACATGTTGATGTTCGCTGTCTTTCTCTCTCCCAAAAAGAATTATCGAGCCGTTTCGAGCCGTGCTCAGACCCAGAATTCCAGAATTCCAGTTCTCGAAGGAATGGGCAAGGACAGTCGACCAGCGACCAACGAACCCCAGAAATGTCTTTCTCTCGCGGCTATTCTCAGCTGTCTGATTTCATGCTCAGCGACATCGCGATATCCTTCTCTTACCTCACTGTTGCTGCGTCATTAGTTATCGATGGTGAATTCGAAACCTTCTGTCAACTGTCAATCGACAGGCCAATGACTTGAGGCCAAGCCCTGGTGTGACTTGGCACTATCTCTCCCCATCGCCGCGAGAGATCACCTATCTGAAGCAGTCTTTCCCTCACCTGGGCTCCGCCTCTCCTGCTATGGAAAATTTTAAGGCCAGGGTTGGCTGCCATAGGATAACGATCGTCGTCGGTTCCTAGGTGTCAAAGACGGTTTTAAAATCGGCTGCATTGTCAATCCAATCTTATTCGTCATCTCCTTGAGAGTTTGACGAGCCTGAGATCTAGTCAACAAGTACAGTCTTTTTAGCTTTGGCAGTCAGTTTTATCCGGACCACTGATCGGAACATGGAGTTCTGTCAAAGCACCTTTGAGTCTATTCTGAATATTCTACAGTCCAAAGGTCACAAAACTTCACATTACGAGACTACCACAAGGTTGCAGACCAAATTCTACCAACTCGTACACCTCGACAAATTCACACCTTCACATGCCCCACGTTCGTGGTTTGATCACTTCATATACTTATTGAACAGCTTCGTCCCAGCTTAAATTATGAATTAAAAACGGAGTTGAAACGTGATCTTTGACAAGAAAAACTTACATTGAGCGAGAGATTCAAGCTGCTCCCTAGTTTTCTTCCCTGCCAATTTATCGACGGCGTTCAAAGCTGATCCCAGTGCACCAGAGCTGCTGGATCCCGCGGGTGAAGCCACGGGAAAGTTAGGCTTGCCATACGACGAGCCAGACTGCGCCGGAGGTCCTAAAAATAAGACGAGCATTTGAATTGAGAAGAACATACGATCGACACGACGAAGAAGGGGCGAAGAGAATAAATAAAAACGGGGTAACACTCACTGGGAGGGGGAGGACCCATCCACGGAGCTCCAGCTCCGGTTCCAGATGGCTGTGGATAAGACGGTCCTCCAGGATAGGATGAAGCTGACATGCCATACTGCCCAGAGTATGAAGACCCATAAGCAGCCGACCCACCCGAAGGCATGTTCATGTTCACGTTAGTGTCAATTCCACCACTGAAATAACCTTCTTCATATCCGCCGGACGGTCCTTGCGGACCAGGAAAATAAAACCCTCCACCAGTCACATCCGGACGACCTACCGAAGAAGCAACATCAGTCGACGGGAAGGCAGGACCGGAATATTGGTGCTGCGGCATAGAGCCCTGGCCAGGGCTGTAAGGCCGAGAAGGATGAGGTGAAGGTCCTGGGTATGTCGACGCTGCTATGGCAGGAGGGCTGTGAGGAGGAGAAATATGAGGAGATCCACCGGACCATGGCGAATAATCACTCGAGCCAGGCATTGGCTGGTAACTCGAACCGCTTACTTGACCAGGGAAATTCGGACCAGCTTGGCCTGGATAAGTTGACACCGTTGGAGAGTATGGTGATGTTGATGGTGCTGCTGGGAACTGGAAAGTAGGTTGCCCTTGCCCATGTGTGTGCGATGACGGCACCGTCGAGGAAGATCCAACAGCGTACGATTGAACAGGACGTGGGGGATAAGGTGCAGTACCAAATTTATTAGGCGGACTGTTTGCGCTAGGAGCTGGCGGGTAAGATGGGATGGGATGCTGGCTGTTGATAGGAGTATGGCTTCCAGATGGTGGTGGTGTGATCGGTTTAGACGCTGCTGAAGAAGGCCTGCCAGTGACAGTCGAACTAGGACGCAAAGACGACCCGCTCGTAGGTTTCCCAGCAGAAGCAGAAAAGGTATGCGGTCTACCGAGATTAGCACCGCCAGAAGTACTTCCAGAATAGGTAGCATAAGGCACAGACGATGTGGTACTTTGATTACTTGGTAATTTCCATTCTGGAGGCGGCCATTGGCCCTGCGACAACGACCCAGATGTCGGACGATTTGTAGCAGGAGATGACGCAAAGGCATGAGGGGAATGAGGCGCATGTTGCGAATGAGGCAGCGACTCTTGTGTAACCCCAGGCCTGCTTTGAGAAGACGGTCGTGAAGATGGTCTGGACGGAGGCCTTGGAGGACCGCTCGGAGGCGCATTCCACTGATAACCAGAAGAAGCAATTTGGTTAGGACCCTGAGCCGCCGGATGGGCAGGGTGCACAGGAGGAGCCGGACCACTTGGTCGCCGTCCACTTACCGCATGCGGATGAATATTACCCGACGGAGGTGCAGTATTGTTGGAAATTGACTGTCGGCCAAAATCACTTACAAGGCCAGAGATAGGATCTTGGGCTTGTTGCAGGTTAGACGGACTGCTTAACCCGGGTCTGCTAGAATGTGACGAAGCATGCACACCTGCATTTGCGATCGGCGAAGAAATTGTCCCCGCTGTGGGCGAAGTTTGACTAGCTGTGTGAGAAGGAATTGTAGCTGGGGCAATAGCGGTCGATGAGGCAGGCTCGTCGGCTTCCAGAGTATAAGGTGGAGGAGGAGCTTCCTCTTTCTCGTCTTTTTGCGATGCAAGCCACTCCTCATAGGTTTGTCCAGGGCCTGTACCAGCTTCTGAACTGCTGCCAGCGCCGCCTTTCGAAGACGAACCGGAAACAAAATCGCCAGACTTATCATTGACTTCCTCGTATTTGGGTCTTGAAGACCAATAATCCTGCAACTCCTTAACCGGGAAGGTTTCGTGAATAAGCCTCTCACTGCGCAGACCTTCGGCAGCGAAACCGCAAATCCTCATGTACCTGATTTGTAGATATGAAAATGATAGAATAAGGTTTGTTAGCGTGGTGTGAGCTAAGAAGTTATGTCATTTGCAAGAAATGGAACGGAGACTCACCAATCGGATGGGAGATCATAGCCATCCTCGTCAAGTGCCATGAAGCGGAACTTGTCAGACACTGGGAGATTGCGCTTATGCTCGACAATCGGCATGAAGGCGGTCCCTTCGTCATATCTGTATGTATGTATGAGCAAATGCAAAATGATCATTTGAAGGGTCAGATAGTGAAATTTATAAGGAAGAACTCTCGGACGAAGTCTATTTGACGGAAAGTGAGAGACGGACTTACTCATCCCACATTGCGCCGTAGATCGTACGCACACCAAGCCTTTTAGCATTGGAGATTTGCTTCCATAGAAATCTACCCCCATTTCGCTTGATGTCGTTAAAGCCCCATTTAGCTTCCGAAAGATTATATCCCTTTGCCGTCAATTAGAAAAACAGCGCCCAATCAAAAACCTTACAACAAAACTCCTGACTCACCGATCCTCCTGGCAGGACAACTGGAATATAATCTATTTTCCTGGCCGACCCTTGTTCGTTATGATATTTGATCAACTCGAAATCACCCTTCATCTTGTCTTCAAAAAACGAGTCTGCATCCTGTTCGGTCCTGTACCTTCCAACAGTCCAAGGAGAAATAGCATCAAAATCATTCATCCACACATCCAAAAAAGCGGGGTTGCGATCTGCATCGCCCTCTGCCGTTCGCCAACTAGCAGGTGTACCAGCCATAATGTAAACACCACCTGGCGTGGTATTACGGAAGAACTCTGTGATGGAATGCACAAGTTCAGGGGTGTGCTTGGCATTGTCAAACCCAAAACCTAAGAAAAAAAAGAAAGTTCGGTCACTGAGAAGGCGAATAGGCGACAATCGTAAGGCGTGTTTTTCTTACCCCACAGAGCGACTACTGCCTTTCCTCTTTCCTTTAGGTAATTAGGACTATCTAGAATGCCCTTGTGTCGAATGAGATGGGCCCAATCGCGCTCTAAAATTCTTTGGATGCGATCTGGAGCGACACCAGACACGTCGTACCTACATGCCAAGGAGTTGGTAAATTCAATGAAATCTTGACATTTTAACGTATAATGGGGAACGCATTGACGCTGTGAACGCGTCCAACGTTCCGAGAGCAGAACCTTCGCAAAGAGGGCGCGGATCGACACAAGAATTGATGAATACTCACATGATAGCAAACACTCGGCCCTCCCGCTCTGCTGCTTCTCTTACACGGTCCCCTACCTCGTCACGAATGCGCATGACCCCTTCATTACCAGCCTCAAGGTCACACTGTCCTGCAAATCGTTGTAGAAATGCGCCGTCCACACCGTGTTCCGCCATCCAATGGAAATGTCTATCAACAATCAAACCTGTCAACCGCCAAACTCGTTGCAACGAGGAACAATAGCAGTGACCTTTGCACCGTCTTTGCATTCCGAGATGAAAAGAGGAACACTGGGTCCCCAGACTGCGTTTTGAGGCCTGGAGCTGGAAACAGTTCTGACGGCGAGTAGGAAGAGACGTCAGGCCAGACATCGGTGTTTGGGCGACCGCCGTCAGGGATTGGGAAGTTGAACCAGTGTAACCAGCCATGATGTCCTGGTCCTACGGGCTCGCCATCTCCTCCACAAGTGAACCTGGTTCAAATAGCAAGATGAGATTTCGTAGATGCCTTCACCGCCCAAGCCGCCCATCAAGAGGTTCATCGGGCACGAGATTCTGCGTACCATCCTTGATATCCAACCAAAAACTTGTCTTGTATCGTCGAAGGATTTGCTCTACAGTACAGAGCAGGAGTTAGCGGAAGACTTCGATATCGATGAAGACGAACCTTTTTAGGATCCTATTACTTGAACTTGTGCTCGCCATTACGTTTCTTTGGACCTTTGAAATGAATCGGGTATAGATGGTGGTATCAAGAAGAATTTGAGTTAAAATCGCAATTACTTGAAGACTTTAGGATAGAAGGATCAAGAAAGACACAGCAGGTATAGTGCCGAGTGTTTTAAAGCAGTCAAGACCGCAGCTGATCACAACTCAAGGAGTAGAAAATGACGGAAGCGAGATAATTGGAAGCTGTGCTGGGTTCTTGATGGCCGCACCCGTTTCCCACCAGTGCCCCCGAGATAGGGGCTTTCAAACTTGTAACCTTTCATACATCTCGCCAGCATCTCGCCTGAGGAGAAGGCCGGAAAGACGGGGTAGAAGAGCCACTCAAGTATCATGGACGCAGAACTGGAGGAGCTAGCGCAGCATCTAGTGCAAAAATTGCAACAGTATGTCCACAGACACTGCCTCTGAGCTCCTATAGTTGCTCAATACTAAGGCCCTGAATTTTTCAAAGCACTCCTGCACCGCAAAGGCTTCTTGTGGGTGTTGCGGGAATACCTGCCTCTGGAAAGTCGACATTTGCCGTTTTGCTTGCCGAACGTGTCAACGCTATACTACGACAAGATTCGCTCGGTTCATCGGTTCCACAGGAGTCATCAATGCTGGAGAGCAATGGTGATTCTCACCTGAAGGGCTATCTGAACGGGGCTACAGATGAAGGTGACTCGTCTAAGGACGCTATACAAGATCAAGCCATCTTAGTTGGCCTGGATGGCTGGCATCTTCCCCGAGCTCAGCTGGACTTGTTCCCCGACCCGAAGACGGCCCACGACAGGAGGGGAATTCACTGGACATTCGACGGCGAGGGCTATGTCACTTTCGTTAAAAAGCTCCGAGACGCCAGCAATACGCTCGTTGTCACTGCGCCTTCTTTTGATCATGCACTGAAGGATCCAACGCCTGATGCTGTGTCCATATACCCACACCACCGGATTGTCATCATTGAGGGGCTCTATGTGTTCCTTGCTATACCACCATGGAGCGAAGGAGGGATGCTGTTAGATGAACGGATCTTTATTGAGGTGGACCTGGCAGAAGCTAAAAAGAGGCTTGTCAAGAGGCATGTGGTAACGGGTGTTGCGAAGGATGCGAAGGAAGCTGAGTGGAGGGCAGATGAAAACGATATACCAAGTACGCACATCGATTGTCTTCTGCCGAATTATTTCTAACTGATTCATTACCTGCAGACGGCTTATTTATCATCAGCAACATGCTTGAGCCCACATGGACGATCCAAAGTAAAGATATCGTGACATTGAAGTAAATTGCCGTCTATAGAATGGCCTCACGGATATCACTGGAACACAACAGCGGAACTACGACGTTGAGTAGAATAAGGAAGGAACCAAATCCGACACTGTAATCTGCCATAGATTTACGTCTACACGCAGAGAATGAATTCGACCTACTAATATACTGCTCCAAAACAGCCAGAAACACATCATTAATTGATGTAAATTTGAAAACACCATACAAAAGACGTGTTTGAGAATCATGGCGGATCGAAAGCGAGAGACATGCCAATTGGAAAGGGACGGTCTAGCCCAAAGGCGACTTTCATCTTAATTTTTATTAATCGAAGGGGCTCCCTCGACGCCCCTTACAAGTATCTCGAAACAAGACAACTTGTAATTCAAATTTCAAATTTACGATCACAGCACTGGTTAAAATTATTTCGATGCATAGGTCGAAGACAAACGAAAAGCCAAATCCTGTCTGGAACCCAGACTGCTGTGAACGCGTCGCGTCGCGTCTAATTTTAGTTAGTGCAGATGGGAAAATGATTGGCTAACCATCAAGCACGTGTTACCCAGAGCTGGTTTGGCATTGGCAATGGAATACTCAGAATCATTGAAGCATCCCTTCTTCGCTTTCAATGGTCATTGAAGCCTGAAGTCTCGATTTTTCGTTCAATTTCCGCTTAAATTATCTCTTCAACTTTTCTGTCTCCGAAAAACGCTATTTGAGGGCTTAACACCGACATCTTTACGCTTGAATTCCAAAATTCAAAATGCCCATAACACCGGCACAGAAGACTGCAATAGAGGAGGTTATTGCGGCCATTCTGGTGGCGACAGCGCCTCGAGGGAAGCGCCAGTTAGCTGCTATATTTATGGACTTGGTCGACCGGACAGAGTGGCCGGAATACTACGAGGTACCTCGACTTCTTTCTTCTAATTTGTAGAGTTCTAATTGATGTTCAGATCATACCTGAACCCAGGTGTTTGAAAAATATCCAAGCCGGAGTGGCTAAAGGGCGATATAAGGAAGCAACGGACGTGTACACGGATCTATCTCTCGTGTTCTGGAACGCGTTATTCTACAATGAGTCAGGAAGCCAGATTGCGTTGGATGCTGAAACGCTCAAGGTACGTCACATTGAACGCGTCTTCTGATTCGTGATTTTGATTCGTGGGTTATAGACAATACTGGAAACTGAATGGAGGAAGCGACCTGTACTCCCGGCAGTTCGTAGTTCTCCACCGCCGTCCTCCGCGCAGAAGGTGCATGGAACTGTGAATGACTCGGACCCAGAACCACAGAAAGAGCCGAAGAAAGAACCGCCGTCTACAGCAACTACGCCGGCACCTCCAACACCGGCCGTTCCTGCTCCTACACAATTACCTGCTCCTGCAGCACCAGCAGCCCGAATCATAACCCCGGCTCCTGCACACGCGACCCCTCAGCCGACAGCCAGTACCAGCGCCAGTGGCAGCAATGCGCTCAACAAGCCCGTTCCTATACGACCGAAATCAGCACATCAACCGACCCCCGAAGTAGAAATTGACGTTGTAACAGCAGATTCTGACGAGCAGGAACTTGATGCCATGACTTCGCAGGTGGAACGGGACCCGCAGAGCGAAGAGATTGTGAAGCAGCTGGAGAAGGGCCTGCCGAGGTTTCCAGGTTTTGGCGAAGAAGGATGGATGGCGGACGTCAACCCTGTGAGTTGGTCTTCTATGCTGTCGTAAATTTTCTGATTTGATCTGTAATACGTGGCACAGGAGCGATATTCTGATATTGTGCATGCCCTGAAGACACACAAGGATATCATGTACGTTCCAATCGCTGCGCTAACCCCGACTCCGTGATAACCTGGTCTTTAATGGCTGGGATTTTCCAGTGGAAACCGCCTTGCCGTCTGCCTTGAATCAGTACCAGAAGAATCACCGCCCTCGCTGCATCTCTCATCTACCGCTCCAATCTCCCTCAAGCAGATCGAGGTACGTATTCACGTTCATTTCCAAGTAGTGGCCACCTCTTTACCTTTTACACACTCCACTACCTCAGACACGAGCTAGGCACAAGATGTACAAGACTGCCAAAGATTTTGATCTGGATATGGCGCGTCTATTCGAGAAAGCGCGTCGATGGCATGATCCTGGTACAGAAGCATATGGACGAACACTTCTTCTGCAAGTACGGTGCCTGCTTTGCCTTCCTCACGTCGAGCCTAATACTAACGCTGCGTAATGATTTCAGCGGCTATACAACGCTCTCACATCGCCTAATCCTCCGACTCCGCCCTACGTCTCCGAGACAAACTTTGCTGCTCTGCGTGCTGGACCTGGGAACGTGAAGCCCGTCCACAGGTCTGACAATGATGGCGTGCCGAATGTGACTACATACCGCGTCCTCACCCGGGATCGCACCTTCGTAGACGAGCTACACTACAAAGGTTGGAAACTCAAGATAGGCGACTGGGTGCACCTCGCCAACCCTGACGACCCCAGCCGGCCTATCATTGGGCAGGTATTCAAGTGCTGGACATCGGACGAGCCGTAAGTGATCTTTGAAAGCAATGTTGGGTCATGATGTTGGGTCACTCAACTGTTGTTCCTGATTTATTTAGAGAAAAGAAGGGTCAGCCTGGCATCACGGTGGCTTGGTATTATCGACCCGAGCAGGTCGGTGATGTGGGTTAATTTGAGCGCCTATGTGTCTAACTCTTGGTCCCATCCAGACGTTCCATCCGGCCAATAGGCAATTCTGGGAAGGCGAGGTGTTCAAAACAAGTACGTACACCAGATCTCATTAATCCTTCTATCAAGCCTGACCAACTTTTGTACCCCAAATTACTCATCTCATCAACTTGTGCAGGCCATTTCGCAGATCACCCAGTGGAGGACATCATCGAAAAGGTCGCATGTCAGTTCACCGCGCGTCACATCCGCGGACGGCCGCGCCCGCCGTATTGGTACGTCGGCTGGCCATTGTACGTCTGCGACTCGCGGTACAACGACCGCGAACGCACTTTCGTCAAGCTGAAGAACTGGAACTCGTGCATACCCGAGGAGGTCAGACAAAGTGCCGAGTTTATGCCGATCTACCCTTTCGAGAGGACAGTCTACCCGGTTCGCCATCCGAGCCCGTTTTTAGGGAAGAGTGCTGGTGGGAAAGGTGCTGTGAAGGGACCAGGAGGTATCATCAGCACCCCCGCTGACCAGCAGACAAGTCAAAATGACGCAGCTGGCGGAGGTGGAGATACTGGTCTTATGGAAAGGAGCTCAAGCACGAAACCTAATGGCACCACTGCTAGGACAGCGGTTACGACTGCTGCTGCTGCTCGTTATTCAAGCCCATATCAGCAGTTGCAGGCGACCTATTCTCAGCCTCAAGTCTCTCAGCAGCGACCAACTGGTCCCGACAGATCTGTAGTATCAGCAGCTGGCGGCGTTGCGGCGATTGGCGGAGCTGCACAAGTAGAGAAGCTACCTCCAGAAACAGGTAAGTTATCTGGGTCACCTGTCTCTGCACCTCCGTCTCGGGATCGGCTTTGCTGTCTCTTTGTCGCCTTTAATTATCGCCCTCTCACGGATATCAACAAGTCTTGCTGATGATCTTTGCACCTCTTTGTACCAACAGCCAAGCTATTCGATCGTGACCCAGAGACAAATGAAGTTCTGTGGTTCGCGGCACCTCCACTGAACATGACGCGTGCGAAAGGGCCTCGGCACAGTCTAGCGTACTTGCAGTTCCTGGCTGCCAAAAGGAAACGCAGCTCGGAGGAGGAAAACGTCGATGGAATGGAGTGCGACGGAGACGCGGCAGCAACTCCTGCGCATCGGGCGAAACGCGCTCGCGTGTCGGTTCGTCCGACAGTGACAGAGACAATGCGCCAGGTCTGGGAGGAGTTGTCGCCAGCGGAGGCATCCTCTATCTTGAGTTCACTCTCCTCATAGCATCTGGGACGCAGCAGTCTCTGGAGGTTGGGTTGTCGAAGAATGAGGGGTTGTGGACGTTTGGGTATTTGTTATCTTCGTATGTACGGTTTAACCTCAGTCCTGTTTCATTTGACATCCTTTTTGCATTCTTTCTTGCGCAACCGGGTAAACTCTCTTCCTCGATTCTTCAGGCGCTGCTGCATGTCCCCGAGAGGCGACCCTCCTACCTCCAGAGGTAAATGTCCGGTGCTTGTCTGCGGCGATGGCAGGCATGCCATCTGTCATTCAAGTTGGATCAGCAATAACCTTGAGACTTGTATTTGACCCCTCTAAGTCCAACTTGCCGACGATGATAGTCGCTCGCTACGTACCTACGTCGCTATTCGAAACCTTTCAAGTTTCGACAAAATCAACGTCGTAAAGACCTTACCCCACCTGTCCTGTGCGAGCTGCCTCTAATCGCTCATCATTTCTTATGTTTTGATCGTAATCAATTCGCTATCAGCCCTTCACCGGCGGATGCTTCGTGATGTTGATCCTATCTTTGGGTCATAGCCTCTCTTGCAAAAAATCTGCAGTACTCCAGGTTACCTTTGGATGAAGCTGAAGCTCAGTATACGTAGGGTCTTCACGGCGAAGGATAAGACCTTCAGGTCAATGGCGCATCCTTGACAACCAGTCGTTATCTGTGACAGACCCCATTCGCTTGCATTAAAGTTCGACACGTTTCAGGTCTGCCCTGTAGGGTCCTGGAGCTCAAGTCGCTCGGCATTCAAGCCTGCGCCCTTACATCCCAATTTGAACATTTGCCTGGTCCGGCGACGGGGGTGTAGGCCGGCAACGGAGGATTTCTGGAAACAGCCCCGACGCGTGCGCGATCGAGGACGAAGGCGACGAGACCCACAAATTTGAAAAATCCTATGCTTCTTGCAAAAATACCTGGGAAGGCAATGAATTTCGTTCAACGAGATGACAAGCCGTCTTCGAGTCTTCCGTGCAAAATGAAAGAACCTTCGGGCTGCCCTGTAAGGCTGTATGTTTTCTGTCCCGCAATAGACGCGAGAGGGAAGGCACCGCCTGTTGAACGAAATTAAAGGTCGGAGGGGCCGGTACCGCGATGCCGTGTACGTGCACATGTGCAGACAGACGCCCACATTTGGACGCGAGATCTCGATTAATCGCCGATCTCCCACACGCGAACTTTACCCTCACATGTTATATTACCCTTCCGGTTGGTTTATCAGCCAACATCCTTCTTGCTCGGAACCCTTACCCACTGCGCAAAGGTCTCCTCGATGTCGGCTGTAATCTTCTCAACGCTCGTTGGCTCGACGCTCTTGGCCAATGCAGCTCTTCTCCAGCCTCGGACAATCACATCGCAGGCCGTTTGCCAGTCCGGCTTTGAATGGATGGACAACGCTGAACATACATCCCCTTGTATGGTTGCTGCTGAGTTGAATGGCATCTGCAACAATAATCGTGAGTGAAATCTGCTTTTTTCTTCTGAAATACACCCTCAAAAGTCCTTAGAGTGGACCGTCCCGGCGTTGAACTCGTCTTTGAATTACAACAATCCGGACACTTCTGCAGGTACCGTGAGCTTATGCACCTGGTGAGGTCTCTTGGAAATAAACGAGGACTGCTCTAATCCTTCGACTTATCAGCTCATGGGCATCCTACAACCTGATCAGTGCTTGCACTGCCTGCCAAGGTTTCCCGGAGAAGATTCCCTCGTACGCCTGCGTTCAATGGTTGCTCGAATTCAAAGCTGACTGCCGCACAGATGGACAGTGTATTCGTCACAATGTGGTAGCGATAAGACGCCGTCTACGTATGACTGTACTTACTCATCTATATAACCCACTGACGCTTGTATGTCAGATATTTTCCTCCGAGCATCAATATCCCTGAGGGTACGACAATTCCCTTTTGGGCGGGAGAGGATCGTGAGCATCATTTTTCCCCAAAGTGCTGGCGTCCTAATGCTGACGCAACGTTTAGCAACTTCACAGTGGACAAATCAGATATTCAACGCGGCACAAGCGCAAGCAATAGCCAATCAAAGTCAGTCAGCCAAGCCTGTCCTATTTCACGTTGGATCTGATTCCCTCATCTTGGACTTAGGTCATGCTGATCTTTCGAATCCTGCCCCTCCCTCTCACAAAAAGTCTACCAACGTCGGTGCCATTGTTGGAGGCGTGATTGGCGGCCTTGCAGTTATTGCCATCGCCTCGGCCATTGCCTTCTACATCTTACGCAAACATCGAAACTCTGGTGCAGGTGCCCCGGTTTCCCTCATCGAGAAACCTCATCATATGCGGTCAATATCGGATGTCACCACCACTTCTGGGATGCAAGGTTACACAACGCTATCTTCGACTCCCATGAATCCTCCGACGAGCCCAACCATCCTGACGCACCAGTCGAGTATTCGCTCGGTGCCCTATTTCAGCTCTGTAGTTGCGAGTACAGTTCCGCAAGGCACCTCGTCTCCTCCCCCAGTGCCCACTTCGTCACCGCCTCCTCGTAATCGGGAAGATGTCATCGAGCCGTTTACATTGCCTCCTTCGAACGTCTCGGATAGAAAGCAGGCTAATGGCGCATTTCCTGTTTATGATCCTCCGACAGCACCGCCTCCTGCTGCAATTCGAAATATGGAAATCAATCGGCCTGCGACCCCGACTCAGCGGGCCCGCTACAACCCGCCGACATACTCCGAATCGACCACTGGTGGACCATCAAATTCTTCCTCTCCCCCTCCTACGCGTGCTCTTCACCGAGGCAAGCAAGGATCGACTGATACTCTACCTTCTGTAACTTCTCACGGACAACGTCAAACGCCGGCTCACAGTCCCAATTCAAGTGCTTCGGGCATGGGTAACATCGTTGGTCAAATGGGAATCGCCAATTCTGGTACCTCAACCCCTCCCACCCATGGCCGCCAAGTTAGTGGATCAAGGGACGAAAAGCGACAGCCAACAGAAGACAGTTTCAGTGCGAGGGACCTCGCTTAAAATGATCTGCGCTTATCTTTTCGAGTGGTCGCCTGGATAGACTGGCCTCCCTCGTGTACCTTCAGGGCAAATCAATCCCTCAGCTGTACGACCGCTTAACGTTATTCATGTATTCATGTACGACGGAACGGACTTCTTTGTATGAGTAGTAAACTGCAGATGCGATACGATTACAATTCCCCGGTCTGGGTTAATCGGCAAGCCTGGCAATACCTTTCTAGTCAAGGCATTGGCGTATTTAATTTTAGTATGTATACTACACATCGTATTTATCGTGTTCTTAGATGTGCTAATAAAACAACCTGACGTTTGACATGAGAGGATTCGTCTCTCGATAACATATGACCCTTCCACCATATGCCCTTGAGTCTAGATGCACGGCGATGGTTCTAGTCTTCGACGATTCGAACTAAGGAGGACAACCGTGGAAGCAAGCTATTCCCCGATGAAGCTCAAGCAGAGTCTTAAGCGCCCCGTAATTGGAAATGCAAAAAAGCAATGGGATGAATTGAGCAAGGTGCATAACACTACTAGAGGAGTACTCCACTGCGATTGTCAAGAATAAGACTTCTAGCGCCTTTATTGTGACTTCTTGCATCCTAAAAGAGCTGACCTATACTTGCCCACTGTCCAACACGCACACAAACCACAACCGTCCTTGCAATTGCCGACTTCTCCGCAGTGCGAATAACTATCAAAAGCACCCGCACTTCAGGTAAGGGAAGTACTGGTCGGGAACACAGGCTCTAGGACCACAGCATATTGATCTCCTTCTAAGACCGAGAGAGAGGAGGTACATGTAGAGCGTATCGTGTGGCCAGTGATTGACGAATTCCAGCAATATCGGGCAAGCTCATGAAAGAAAGCTGGAACGATGTCTAAGATAAGCAACCTCCAAGAAGTGATAATGCCGAGTACTTGGACCCAAACACAGCACCTCTTCCGTCGACGTAGGACAGAGCCAAAGCTCCTCCTCTACTTCTACCTTCTCTATCTTGAGCCTAGGGTACAAGGAGCAAAACAGCCAGCATTTTTGATACGTCATGGACGATGCAGGATTTAAGAGCGGCATTTGATAGACCAGACGATCCCTTCCTGCTACCTCGCAGATCATAAGGTAACATTGATTCCACGCGGATCGACAGGACAGAGATATCACCTCGACCATTGGGCGACCTCGTGGCTGTTCTCATAGACGGCAGAGCCTGATGGGAGTGTTCCCCACGTACCTACCAGTTCAGTGCGCTTTCTGTCCATAGGCCACATTTAGAACGCGGACAGAAGCGAAAGCCTGTCATACTAGGTTTGCTTTTTGGGAGAAAGAAGGTAGGTTCCATAGACGTCGGATCTTCATTTTGTCGTCCTCTGCCATAAGATCTTGTGAAATGGATACCCTGAAGTTGGATGTTCTTCAGAAGATTCGAGTGAAAGGCACGCATGGATAACCAGTAAAATACCAGCTGTCGGAAGGATGTCGGGCGCCAATTTGTCATAGTCAAGCACAGCCAAAAGTCTTGATAACTTGGATTCCAGTGCAGTCCCTCAGAGCAAGAGAAAACAGGCGGAGCGTACGTATGACAATCAATCTGAAAGCCCATCATTATGTAAGACCAACGTCAAGACATGTTTACTTGGCTGAGAAGAGATCGGGAGGTTGGAATTGCCGCGTGGTATAACCATAGACTGAGCAGGAATTGTCGGACGGGCACGACCGTTGCGTTGAAATCAGGTAGCAAACAGTCGGGGTGAGCTTGAACATCGGCTGCGCAAGCCTTGATTGTCGTCCCAAGTTCTGTAACCAAGTTAGGGCCGGTCGTACGGTCAGAGCAATGTCCGACGTGCGAATAGCGAGCAGTATTCTGGGGAAATGGAAAAAAAAAATACAAAAGCCTATCTGGAAATCTTCGGTAGCAGGCATCTATTACGTTGAACTCAGGTGCTATGACTTGCATTCGAGATCATCATGTGGCCAAATAAATTCCACATTCTGCTGGATTCCGGCTTGCCTAACTTCTTGACGATAGACTTAATTGCAGAGCAACAAACATGTGCCGCTAGTGGTGGGGAGGCAGGAGCATTAAATGTTCAGCCATTGTGACAAGGCAGCGTCTTTTTTGTGTGATCCATATCCATATTTGCTAACGAAGTAAGAAAATACAGCAATGTTTTTGAAGATAGAAAAGAAACACTCTTCAGATTCCAGCACCTCCAGTCACTTCCAGAGTGTGACCAGACACATATGAAGCCAATGGAGAGGCGAGGCTGACAATTTTTATCAACTCACAAAGAAACCTAACACAAAGAGAGAAGCTTACAATAGCACAGCAGCAGCAGCTTCTTCCGGCGTACCGCCTCGACGTAAGGGAATATGTGGGTACACATCAGGTTGTGGGGCAGTACTCGTAGGTCGCTGAGCGCCAGGAACGCCGAGAGCAACCTTCTTGCCTTCAATCTCAATCGTCACACCTGCCTCTTTGGCCGCAGTTAACCTTTAGAATGAAAGGTGCGGTCAGAAATAGGTTGCATCTCAATGACGTCTTGAACTTACCGGGTATGGATCAGACCGAACGCGACTGTGTTGGCTCGAACGCCGAATGGACCCCATTCTTTGCAGATGGTCTTGGTCAGACCAATGACGGCGGCCTTGGCAGCAGCATAATTTGCCTGGCCGACATTTCCGTGTAGACCTGATGTCGAGGAGACGTTGATGATAGAGCGGTTCTCGCGTTGCTCAGGCTGTTGAGAAAGAATAAATTTATTTGATTTTGTGACGCTAGAGAGATAAAGGAAACTCACCTTGAGACGGAAGTACGGTGCAGCTTGACGAATCAGTCTGAAGGGAGCGCGGACGTGGATCTTCAAGATGATGTCAAAGGTATCGTCGGGAGTAGTGTGAAGCATTTTGTCAAAGGTAAATCCAGCATTATTCACGATGTGGTTGATCTTGCCAAATTGTCTACGTAAGGCGGAACAGGATGTGTAAGGAACCGTCTTCATACGACCTTAAGCTGCGGAAGGACGTACTGCACCGTAGCATCGACTATCTTCTTTGGGAAATCGTCCGCACCAACATCGCCAGCTACTGAGAGGACTTGGCCTCCTGCAGCCTTGATCTCAGCTTCGACAGTCTCCAGGCGCTTGGCGTCGATGCTGAGCGAATGTCAGTAGAGAACTCTGAAGGGCAAAGGGTCCAGGTCACTTACTCACTAATGACAACCTTGGCACCTTCTTTAGCGAAGAGGATAGCAGTCGAACGACCGATTCCCTGTGCACGTCCAGGTGATTAGTTGGATCATCAAACTTCATGAATTGTAGGACGGACCTGGCCAGCACCTGAAGTTGCCAAGAAAGGGACTCGGTCAGCAAAGCTCAGTACAGCATTCCAAATAGGAGGTGACGCAAAGACTCCAGAGCAGAGAGTTGCGCGTCCTTTCTCTCGCTCTCAAGCACGAAGCAAGGACAGCAGGATGTTGCCAATGAATGACATACCAGTTATGATAGCAACCTCTCCTGCAAGTAATCCGCGTCCATGTGTGTTAGTGATGTGTCCAGACACTTGAGAAAGACGTTCAGCCATGAAAGTGATCCGGCAAAAGGGTGGTCGAAGTAAAGAAGAAAGCCAGATAGACCTTGGTCGACACGGTTCGCGTGCGGGGTAGGGGTCAATCGGCTACTCGAATGCCGGTCCCGGTGGCTTTCGTTCCACGTGATGACGGGCGCGTCGCGTTAGCCGAAAGTTTTTTTTGGCAGTACAACTTCAACCAACTCGTTGTTCTTTTCTTTTGCTCTACCTGGCCCTACCTTCGCCTTTCAGGGGGGCAATTTACGTCCCCCAACTACAGTTCTGTGACACGTTCAAAGGCTCCTTGTTGATGATGGGCTTGCTGTCGTGTTTAGTCTTCGTCAAGCTGCCTCACCTCTAGAGCCCTTACTAAATACTAAGCTGCTTGGGACGTGTCAAACATCCTCACACTCCCTGTTATGTAGAAACTCCGGTTTTGTTATGCATGGGAGGCAAAACGGTCCCTTCGCAGCTACACAATGCCGGCGTTGATCGCTGCCACCGGTGCACATTTCTAGGTCCGGCAAGACGATGTCCTTGGCCACATGTACGACATCCCCCTAGAACTTCCTACTCTCTCAAAGGAAGTTAGGCAATTTTCTACGCTGATCAGCTAGAACGATAGAATATGATACGCCTCAAAATTCAACTGGTTTCTAGCGACAGCCTGAGGCTGCATGAAGTCTCTGAGGCTCTTCGCGACAGCTTTCTCTGTCTACAGACTGGCCTGCAATCACATCTTTTGCAACATCTTGCTCGTCTTGATGCTCGTCATGATCGCCAAGATCTAGGATGATCATCATCGGAGGCGAGTTTCCCGGTATTTATAGGGAAGTATCCGGGGTTAGCTGCCCCGCTCTGCGCCACTCTCGCGAAGTCAACATGTACAGTCTGGTAAGTACTTCTAAGTATGCCACAACCCAACCTACAGCTTTCTTCTTCTCTATAGCAAGTTTATCCAAGACCCGGATCCGTTCTTTCCTTAGCTCGTAGTTTGATGCGCAGCCTGGATGATGCGCTGTGAGAGCACTGCCTCAGGTGTTTTCCGAGGCGTTTTGCATCCCTTCCTGGTAACATCCTGGCCTCTGCAACAGAGAACGTGCTCGAAACGGAACATCAAGGAAACTCCACTTTTAGATCCACTACTTCCGTGGAGGCGATGTCATCAATGTCCTCTGAAGGCCGCATCTCATGGGTGTTCATCAAGAGGATGTCAAAATTTTCTTGATATTTACAGACGTTATTATGTCTTTAAGATGAAAAAACTGCAGCTGTTACGTGAGAGCAGTCAGATAGAATCAAATGGAAAGCCTAAATGCAAAGAAATGAAAGTTCTGTCTGCTCGCCTGACCAGTCGGTAGAATCAGGTGGGAGGGGCTAGAGTGGGGAAAAAGACGAAAATAGCTACGATCAAGGTCCATGTGAGCTCCAGAAGGAAGGAAGGCTCCCCCACGTCCGCGACAAACTATCGCACCATTAAATTCCTCCTTTTCCTCCAACACAAAGGCCGCAAGGGTTCTTTTCTTTGTTTTCTGGTCCTCCACTTCGACCACGACCATCGCCTCGCGGAATGGCGACCTCTACTATTATCATCGAGGGCAGCTCGACCGAATCATTCATGCTGCCTGGAATGGCTTCTCCAGAACCGGATGCCTCTGGTCGTTTAGTCAGATTCGACAAGGAGTGCGTCTTGATACCAGAGCTTGTTTCAAAGGCAAAGCTGCCTCTGGTGGTCACCAAATCCGTCGCTTTACCATTGTGGAAGAGGAGGGGATACCCCACGTCGGATTCCGAGGTCGAAGATCCGTTGGGCTCTTCACCTCAGCTGGCATCGTCGCCGCCTGAGGAGTCGCGAGTCGTCATCAAAGTCCCAATACCCTTGTACGTGGTTAACCATTCGAGACGATATTTTTTGCTAATAATATGTGTTCAGATTCAGGAGGAGGTCATCAAGATCGCCGACGCGGGGTCGATCAGTGTCGTCTTCGCCGGTTATACCAAAGACCCTCCCATCGTGTCTCGTGCAGCGTTCACCAACGACTTTACCTGCAGAGTTACCATTATCTCCTGTTCGTCGCGCCTCGGATTCGTATTCGGTTTACCACCGTCGCAAGGAAGATGCCACAATACCATTGCGTGCGTGCTGCGAAGCATGTGAACGAGCAACGGAAGCGTCTCTCAAAGAAGGCGACAAGTGGGAAGAAAAGTTCACGAGGGGTGCCAGACGTCGCAGAAGTGCCAGTCTGGACAACAACGACATAAACTCCTTGTTCCGACTGCCGTCTCAGCATAACAAAACCTCCAGCTTCCCGGCTGAATTCAGTGCCCTCTCAACTGCGATAGACAGCATTGAGGACTCTGAACGGTACGGCTCTACCCCCACGTTTGCTCTTACGGTGGACGAAGTCGACAAGCGGAGAAAATCCATTGATTTAGGCAAAGAAACCCCTCCACTTTTCATCCCCGTCTCTTCGTCATCCAACGTCGAATCTGGAACAGGATACCCATTCCCCTCCCCAGGCTCTCGATACTCCGCGGACTCCAAATATACACGCCTATCACGGCCTTATGACCGTGAAGTATCCTCAAGCTCTGGTTCTTCTAGTTCAGCTAGCGACGAGCTATTACTGCCAGATATCCTCGACTCCCGCCACAGGCTCCGATCATCCCCAATCGAAGAGGAGGATGAAGCGCAGCTATTCCCATTGCCTTCTCCGAGGCGTTCTCCTGCCAGCACACCCTCACCATCCAATTCTCCTAGGGTTTCTCCTGTCCCAAGTCCGAATGGTTCTACGTCCTGTTTGCCGTCTTCGTCAAAGGACAATATGCCCTTGAAGAATTCATCTCAGGAGAGCCTACTCAGGGCTTCCTTGTCAAGGAAGCTGCCTGCTACGTATCTATCCGCGCCGACACTGTCAATACCCAGGAAGGTGTCTCCGACCTCGACACGGTCATCTTCGCCTCTGGCCACTGCGCCTAAGGACACCATCCTACCTTCTGCCACCGTCACCACTGTCACCAGCGTCAAGCGAGTGTCTTTGCATGGCTTGAACATCCCCACCGCTCCGACGCCAGAGGAGAGGGCATCTGCCAATCCCCTGTCTCCTAAGGGACCTCGACCACCCTTAGTCAGGAAGGGATCAGGCAAAGAAACTCCAACACCCCCGTCATCTGAAGGGCACTCTCGCTCAAATACACCTTCAGTATCACATACGACACCTCTAGTTCCTGTCCGTGCTGCCACTATTGCAACTTCTACCATCACCTCGACAATCACCACCTCCGGATCTTCAATCCCTTCAGCTTCCTCCGCCCCCTTCCCCAGCCACACCAGGCATCCCTCATCCCCTACAGAGCCCATCACGATCAACACGTCACATACCATGCTGTCCTTCCACAGTCGATCGACTTCAACCGGAACTTCCATTAGCTCTTCGCCCCCATCCGCTGGTGTGGGAGCGGGGAATGTGCACGGTGCTTCACCTGGAAAGCGGAAACACTCTTTCACGCTTCCCTTTATCAGAGCCGGGGAGGCGCTGCGGGAGGTGAGCGCGGATGTGCTGAGAGGTGTTAGCTCGATTTCGGGAGGTGCTGGTGTTGTTGGCAGTGTTTAATGGAGCGACGCCCTATGTGATCTGCCACATATCTACTTCGCCTCGCATGGTCGAATCTCCTCAGTGTACTACAACATCCAAGAGCTTCATATCAACTGGACTCACAATGACCTCTTCACGACCCTAACGACTTCCTCAACTTCCTCGACCGCATCTCGGGTCATTCTTCACATTACCCTTTTTCTCATCATCTTCTCGACTGTCCCTGCTTCTGTCTTTTCTCAAAATATATCCAGTTGGTCGACGTTAATACCCTGCGGATTTCAAGCGCGCGTCGCTAACTCTCCTACGTAATGTTGTTCTGTACCTGTTGTTACCTTTAGGCCATGGTAGTCACCCGTCTGTGTACTTCAGTCATTCATTTCTCTCTTACTCCTCCAGTGTCGCATGTCGACTAGCGACATGCACGCACTCACATTTGTACAAAAATATAATGATTCTAATGTCCTGTTCCCGCATCTGGGTAATTTGGCTTGGATTATCATCATTGGTCCGGATGCTTCAAGCGTGTTGATGGGTGACTTCACGCCTCCTGGCCGTGGCTGGCAACCTTTGATCTTTACCACATCCTTCAACACAGAAGCTGAACGACCATGAACGCAGATTCTCACCGTCTTCCTCTTGAGATCCTCTATCACATATTGGATATCATCGTTCAAGGCGAAGAGCAAGATGTCCAATCAACTCGATCGCTCTCCCTTGTTTGTAGGGCTTTTCTGCCCCAGTGTCAGAAAACCTTGTTCAGGACGCTTAACATCTTCGCTGACGCAAAGAGGCCGCGGGGGGATAAATTCCCCAACAGGCAGACTCGAAAGCTCTACGAGATCTTTCAATACAAGCCCCAACTCGCGTCCCACTTTACGACGCTCCAATGGGGTGCCAGCGAGGAGTCCATGTCCACAACCAGTGGCTTTCTGATTGTCTTGGAACGCATTCAAGAACGTACCAAACTTCGGACCCTTCATCTCTACTCTCGCTGTGTCGATAGCCGGAGTTTTGCAACGTTCAGAGATGGCAGGCTTCTCTACCAATTGGTTACGCCCTTCATTACGCGGCTCGAGATCAACAACATGTGTCTCATTAATCCTTCCACTTTCTTCGTAACATGCAAGAAACTCGAGGAGCTTCAGATTGAGGTGGTCAAGGTCGACTATGTACACAATCCAGTCCCTGAACAGGTTCCTCAAGCAGGATTTCCGCCAAGTATAAAATCATACGAAGTTACGACAACTGATCCCCTCTTCAAAGTTGCCAAGATTGTCGACTTGTCTAGGCTACGAATCCTTAAGATCTGGCTGTATTATGCAAATGATCTGGTTGAATACCTGCGATCCTTGTTCAACTCGTGTGCTAATGCACTCCAAGAGTTTCATTTGATGGCAATGAACAGTGAGCTTTTCAATACTTAGTGTGAGCAATAGTGCCCTCTTACAGGATTTCTTTCTTAGGTTATATCGGGTCATTTCTTGATTTAGGGTTCTTCCCTTCCTTAGAGATTATCACTTTGCCTATAGACCAATATGAACACGACCTGCCCATTCTTCGACGTTGGCAGGACGAGTCCTTCCGTATGATCAATGAGATTCTTGCTACCGTCCCGAAGGAAAACAAAATCAAGATCCTTAACTTCTACATCAGACTCTCAGGGACGCCTGAAGTCAGCCTTCCTTGGGACATCTTAACGCCTTGTGCACTACGAATTTCGGCTGGCAAACCTCTTCGTCTCCTTTTTCACGTAATGTATGTCTTGCCAGAAACAGGTGGCATTGTCTCTGGTAATATGGTGCCATATGAAGAGTACAGATCGTGGTGCAAACCAGCATTTGACAGCCTCGCCAGCTCCTTTGAAAGCCTCACCCTGGGGAAATTTCCATCACATATCACCTGCCGCCTAACGTATAACTTTACTGGCTGAAAGAGGAACCAGCGAGCAAGATTATCCTCCAGGCTGGAGCCACATCTAGGGTATCACATATCAGAGCAATGCATTGCCCGCCCACGAGTAGCTCTAATTCCGGGACAGACTGGAGGGAAATCATTCTCCGTATCAGAAAAAGGTGCAAGTTAATTAGCAAGCACCTCACAGTCTGTCACTACTGCATCGTGAATTCTACCTCGACTTCAATGTTAAGGGATCGAAGAAAGAAAGGCAGCTAAAAAGCCTATAGTAACGTTTTGAAAAGAGGCGGAAGTGCCATCGAGTTTGCAAGCGGCGGAAGTACTTAATTACAAAATGACCTCATGCCTCGTGCAATAGAAGGCTAATAGTAGAATAGTAGGGAATCTGTAGTAGGGAACAGCTTATCGATTGTCCGTTGCCAATCTTAATCACAACTTCCACGCAACCTGAACGGCCATGGAAGCGACCGAGTTGGCATGTCATCTTCCTCTAGAACTTATCTACTACATAGTCGACATCGTCGTCCACTGTGAAGAGCCACACATTCCGTCTATTCAAGCTCTGTCTCTTGTTTGCCGAGCTTTCGTGCCACAGTGCCAGAAAGCTCTATTCACGACCCTCGATATCTTCCCTGACGCCAAAAGACCTCGTGGCGATAAGTTTCCCAATAAACAGACCCGTAACCTTCATGAGGTCCTTCAACACAATCCCCATCTTGCCGCTCACTTCACAACGCTACGATGGGGTGTCAGCGAGGAGTCGGTCACCCCAGCCAGTGGCTTTTTGATTACTTTGGCATGCATCCAAGAACACACCAAAATTCAGACCCTTCAACTCTACCCCCGCTGTTCAGTTCATCAGAGCGCTGTAACCTTCAGAGATACCAATTTACTTTACCGATCAATCACCCCCTTCATTACACGGCTCGAGATCAGCGACATGCGCATCATCCACTCTTATTATCTCTTTGCGACATGCAAAAGCCTCAAGGAGCTTCTGATCGAGAAGGTCATGGACACGGAAAGTACATTCTTTGGTCAAGCTCGCGCAATCAACATCTCTATAGGATTTCGCCCTCGGATCCGATCATACGAACATTCTGTAATACAGCCGCTGTTCAAAGCCGCAAAATTCGTCGACTTCTCTGGTTTACGAATCCTCAAGGTCCATTTGAGTGACACAAGCGGTGGAGCTGAGCATCTGCAATTTCTTCTCAACGCATGTGCCACTACAATCCAGGAGTTGCATCTGACGAAGATGGACAGTAAGTTCCCTTGACGTGGTTTACATAAATTTCTTCTTAAATTTTTTTTCGTAACAGGGTTGAGTTGTCGATTACCACCATTTCTTGACTTCGGGTACTTCCCTTCCTTACAGGTCATCACCTTACCCGTGGATGAGCGCGATCACAAGGGGGGCGATTCTTTCCGTGATCTCGCTGACGCCCTTGCTACCATCCCAAAAGAAAATAAGGTCAAGGTCCTGAACGTTGACGTCGTAGTATCAGAGCCTGATGCCAGTTTCCACTGGACAACCTGGATACCCCACATATTGCGAATTTCGACTGGAAAACCTCTACGCCTCCATGTTCACGTAACATATGACTTGCCAAAGACAGGTGGCATCGTCTCTGGTGATAAGGTGCCATATGAAGAATACAGGTTTTGTTGCAAACCTGCCTTTGACAATCTCGCCAGTTCATTTGCGCGTCTTGTCTTCGAGTCATTTCCATTACATATAGCTCACGGTCTCACATACAGCATTACTGACAGGAAACACCAGTGAGCAGGATTGTCTTCCGGGCTGGTACGTCAGTGCGCCTGTGATTAGGGTATCACATACTGTATCGGAGGAACTATAGCGATTACTTGGATATCTAATATCTAATATTGATCATGACATATCACGTGTATCAGGAAAGGAAGCTAAACCGCATTATGTTGTTCTGAGGTGGAAGAACGACCAGCCTGGTCAATTCCTGCCAGAAGGAGCTCTAATTCGTGAACAGACTGCAGAAGATCATTCACTGCATTAATAGAAGGGTGCAATTTCTTACCTCAGACATCGTCGTGAAATTCGTCGCAACTTCGTAAATAATCGGAGTTGAGGGCAAGTACGAAAGACGCCAAAACGCTCATAACGCACCTGTTGAACAAACCAGCAGCTGACGGTGCTACAGCTGACCTGAGATCGAGGCAAGACCGCAAAAATCATGAACACTTACATTGCAATCATCCAAGATTCCATGAAGGCTCGAATGATCCGACCTTCCACTTTGCAAACCTAATGCAAAGGGTGTATTCGATCCGGCGAACGTTTGAGAAAGATTGGTCATCCGAAGAAGCAGACGATCGACCTAGGTCGTCATCATTCTTTATCTTCCGGGGATAATAAGCACAGTACTTACTACCGACTGGTTCAGAGACTGGACCTCAAACCGACTGATTATTATTGACATCGTAAAACCCAAGAAAAAACATCTACCTGAAGAGAAGATTTTCTTCTG
>NHYE01005579.1:0-49929 GCA_002938385.1 Gymnopilus dilepis
ATCGTGCATCCTTTGGCATTTTTCGAAGAGCCTGACGAACTCCAAGATCTCCAAGAACATCCTCCGCTGTTCATTGATCAAACGGGTTCCGAGATAAAAAGGAGTAAGACTTGAACTTACCTCCTCCCAGAACGCTGCATTGAGCAGAGGATAAAATCAACCATTGAAATTCAGATCGTATTTCGCAGGGAAATACTCACGCATCGAAAGGGACTGTTCGATGATACTGGACCCAGCAGTAGTGAATTTGAAGATGAGGAAAATACCAACACGAAGTAGCTCACATGCTCTATGAATCGCCCCATACCTACAAACTCAGATAGGTTATCGCTACGCGCGACAGAGAAGCAAGTAGTTCACTCACCTGACTTTGTGATTCCACGCCCTCCAAATATCTGCCACTAGTTCAGAATACACTGGATTCGTGAATAACCATTTCACTCACTTGAACAGCATCTCGAGCCGTCTCTTGGGCCGTTTCCGTGGCATATTTTTTGAGAAGCGCGATAGGGCTTGAAAACGCAAGATGGTCAAAAGCTATTACCGGAATCACATCAGATAAGAACACACCCTGCGAGGTAGACAGCCTGTTGTTGATACTTCATGTGGTTCATTTGGTACGTAATGTTCTCAAGCCAAGCTTGGGCACTTTCGACACGAGAAATCATGGCAGCCAGTTTCGAGCGGATGACTGCCTGCGAGTGGAGAGGCTTGCCGAATACCTTACGTTGAGATGCCCACCTAGACAGCTGTAAGACCTTTCCATTTCGCTTCTCAGCAGTACTCACTTCAAGCACTCCTCTACGACCAATCTTTGAGCAGCAATGCTGACCGTGGTCATTCCCCATCTTTGAGGAGCCCAGATGAGTATAGAAGTGCTTGGCGATCGCATAGTTCATACCGTTCGTGATTGAAGTTGCTGAGAATAACATGAAGTCCCTTGTTCTCCTGACCAAGCAAGTTTCCTTCAGGCACAAACACATTGTCGAATGTGATGTATGCAGTCCCGGCTGTGCTTGAATAGCTCGTCTTGATAATCTTCGTTTCCACTCCGGGCCCTCTTTCGATGACCAAAACGTTGAGTCCGCCTTGATCAGTGCGGCAGCCAACAGTAAAGTAATCAGCAAATGTGCCATTGGTAATCCATTTCTGCGTCAAACGGTTCAAAGGACGGTCCGGAGCAAGGCGTCAAGAAATAATTGTTTACCTTCCTGTCAGGATTATAAGGATAAAGGTAGCACTTTTCAAGGGCGGAATTTTCTTACGTTCCAGTCACGACCCAGCCGCCATCCACTTTCTTGGCATGACACTTCAGTCCAGCAACGTCACTGCCTGCAAAGGCTTCTGTAATAGCTAGTGCACAGAGTTTCTTCCCTGAGAAAACCTCCTCGGCGATCTTTTCTCGTAAAGCGGGTTTTCCAAAGTTCAAGATGGGCGGCAGACCTGGAAGAAGGGTAAAAGGGATATAACTACTAGAAAGACGGTTATATGGAGCTCACCGATGTACGTTCCACCACCAGACCCATCCTGGTATCCTCGAGAGTGCGCTCTCGCAATTTCTTGTCCCATAATCAATTCATGGAAATAGTCGAATTCTTCTGGCTGGACGATGCCGCCCATCAATGTTCGGCCTTTGAGGTGAGGGCCAGGACCCAAACGCATGGCTATGATGTTAAGCTTGCCCATCTCAAGGAAGGTGTTCGGATTCGGCCTTTTCCCATCTTCTTCACGCGCTTGGGCATCTGGCACGAGAACCTCCTCGACGAATTTGCGGAAAGCGGCATGAAGCTTGCGATGCGACTATGAAAGACGTCGATGAATTTCTCGCAATGAAGATGTGGAAATAACTCACATCCTTGTAATAGGGACTGTAGTAACCCGGGGTGAGCCAGTTGGGTTCGGCGTATGGCACTTTACTCAGTTCTCCAATACCGCGAGGGAATATTTGCTGTTCTTGTCCAGCGATTGAGCCTATCTGCAGGCGCTTGTATTGAGGCCTCTGAAGGACTTCATAACGGTGAAGACTGAAGAAGGCTTCAGTCGCGTCCTTTCCAGCTTATGTTAAGACTGTAAGCCCATATACTTGCAGTCGACGCGCCATTTCACGCCAGGTAATGCGACTGACCGACATCTTCATCCAAAAGAACAGAGAGACCACCAGGATGCATGCCTGCGAATTTAGAGAGGTCATAGACCTTGGAGTCGACGACCACCCACTGTAGTTACTCCAGTTCAGCACGCGTTGAACTTAATGGACGGTACGAACAACTGACCAGATCGCCTTCCTTATTGTGCTTCGCAACCTCTTCGATCGAGAACTGTTTGGCGCTCATGGCTTCGTAACGGGAAATGGTGGGCTGACGAAGGTTGCAAGAACCGGTTATTGGGAGACAATTTAAGGGGCAGAGGCAAAGAATGAAGCGAGAACCGAGTAGGCGGGGTAATCACATGTGGCAGTACACCAGTATAGCACCGTCCAATAGCCATAGGCCTAAATGAGCGACATAACGCGGAACGGACAGGCATATCCGTAAGTTGAAAGGGCCTATTGACGAACAGATCGAAAGACGATCATGGACAGTAGTACGGAGCACAAAGATCAATTCTTTTTATTTTTGGTCTTGAAAGCCCACGCCTATTCTTACAATTCTTACTCTGCAGTCGGTACGGGCTGCCAGTCTGCAATCACAGGACGACTAAAGCAGCCTCAGACGCTTCGACTTTAATAATACTGGAGACCTGCTTTTCTTCTTTCAGACTTCCAGCTGCTACCCCCGTCGAATAACTCTGTCCCGCCCATGTCGTTAAATTAGCTAGCTTCACGTCTGCACCTGGGGCTTGCAATCGTCGAATTGTGATAGGACGGCGTAGATCCTGTCTAAACGCTGAGATGTCGAACTGCACCAATGGCCTTGGACCAGACTGTGTCTGATTGAAGATTTGCAGATTCAATAAAGCAAATTTGGTTGGGAAGGCACGAGATGAAGGTTGACTATCGTCCCAGAATCCGTACGCGACAAGTTGTCCTGCTGACTTGTCGCCTAAAGCCGTAGTGATAGTCGATCCATTAGACTGCCTGCCAGGGTACAAGTTGGCGATCCTTGTGGAGGTAGAACGCCCTAGTGCCTCCGTTATGAAAAGGTATGTCGCATAAGATGGGAACACTTGAACTGGTCCATTTTGATTCTGAACCGGGTACCTGGTCGAAATGTTTCGTTATGGACGACATTCTCCAAAGGAAAAACTCACCACATGTCATAGAAGCTAAGGCCTGAGATGCGATTGAACGTCAGAAGATGCCATCCTGATTTTGATCCTTGTACGCAACTGACCTCCGTGATTTAATTGGGTGCTGCTCTGCAATGCCAAGGGACCACCTTGATGCATGTACATCCTATTCGACCTCTTGAATTTCTCCTGCCTGGAAGTTATGTTTCCTGGACGAACCTAGAGACATTTAATGAAGCAGCATATAATGTTGTGTCTAGCTAGACATGTTGTAACATGGCACGGTTTAGAACGAGTATGAACTGTCAAAGTGAATATCACCGACCAGCCAAAGTGCCTGTCCAAAGGTGTTGCTGACGCCATCTTTGCCAGAGCACGATACTGAGTTATATTCTCCTATCCGCATTTTTTGTGATGAGATCGGCTGATGCTACACAACTTGCAATTGCCCTCACCTATGACAAACGCATCATCCCCTAGGAGTTGTCTGACGGTTTTGATTCGAGGTTGCCAAAGATCAAGATATCTAATTGGAGGCGGCTCAGTCCAAAGAGGCAAGAAAGTGGGGAAAAGACTACTTACTCTGCTAAGCGGGTGTGATTAACCTATTGTACGTGGTTGAGCCCAAATGTTAGGCTAGTGCTTGGAGTGGCTCACCAAGTTAGGCAGAGTCGCAACCGCCGTCCTCGCTGGATCGCAGACCTTCGAATTTGTTAGGTGGGAAAGAAGCGGGGTGTATTGAATAACCTACACTATACTGGTAGGTATGTTCGCTGCACGATTTAACGACGTGGTCGCTATTTGCGCCTGCTTCAAGCGCACTCACACAATCCAGAGCAGAAGAAGCCCCTGGAGTGTCATAGGGCCAGAGTGGATCTATGACGGTGGCACCTACTTGGAACTCCGGAGACTTGAGATGCAGAGCAGAAGAAATGTTTTTCGCCCAAGTCTATGTGGGAAACAGTATGGCTTAATAGTAAGATGAAGCTTGAGATCATACCCCCCAAGTAGAAGCGTAGCTCTGGGGATTGAAAGCGGCTTGGTACTGGTCAGGTTCGTTGCCAACTTGTAATGGTATGTCATTATCAGAAAAGAACAGGAGAAAAGGGGGACCTCACTCTCAAAGGCGAATAGTTGACCTGATTGGAGCCCTTCGGAAGTGGCCTTCGCCATAGCCAGAGCGTCGGCATAATTCAGATCATGAAGGTCCTTCATTGGATATCACTATTAGAAAAGGGGCGGAAAAGGCAAGGAAAGAGGATTCACCAAAGTCATGATGATTCTAGTCCCTTGAGGCAGGAGACCGACGGATTTCCAGAACTGAGGGCCAATTGTCGTGTTATGTAAAGCACCCGTGGAATCAATAAAGTTGGACAGAGCGACAGTCTGCGAGGCATTCCAATAAGTAGAGTCCGCCGTTATCCCACCAATCCTTATTTCCGCAGGGACGCCAGTACGAGCTTTCAGATTTTCCAAGAGATTAAGCGACAACTTGTTTGGAGCAGACGCGTTGCCAAAGAATTCCTCGAAAAAAGCCGTCTCTATGCTGAAGCTCGCAAGAGCAAGATTCAGTGGATGAGAAGCATCGTGAGGAAGAGATGGCGGTCCTTCAAGCTTCAAGAAAGACAAGGCTACCGCAAAGCTTAAGTGGACAGACAAAGCATAAAGCCAAGAAAGAGCAAGCATCTTTGGTGGTTGTACCTCTCCAAGCCCGCTTTTAAGAGGTCATCGCGTTTATTGGAGCCATTGCCACATCTACAGACCATAGTCGGACCGTCTGAACGTACGGGTGATTCAAAGAAGGTCATGTCAGGCATGGAAGAAGGTGCCAAATGAAAGTGCAACACGTCCCAAAGATCACAAGACCTTTGGCTCGATGCTTCGGCCCGCTCGCACAATTACATATACACGACGGTCGACGCACATTCGATGGTGTCCTCGAATCGAAGGTTGATACTACAACATGTTGTGACTCGTGCAGAGTGTGGTAGAAATTTGGTAGAAATGCTCGTGTGGCGCCCCTGACTGTTGACACGACTTGTTCCCAGGTCATAATACGGCGGACGCCGTCGCGTCCAGACTCCAAGAAGATACTTGATTCCCTGCATAACGGCTTGTGCTTTTGAACCGGAATTGAAGTAGCCGTGTATTTCAGATGATACGTTTCCTTCCTATATCCATATACCTATGGCCCTTGCAGGACTAAAAGTTGTCGAGGTGAGTATCATCCTTTCTCATGTGCTTTTAGAGTTGATCATGGACGTCGCTAGTTCGCTGGCCTTGCTCCAGGGCCGTTTGCAGGACTGATCTTGGCCGACAACGGAGCATCAGTGACGCGTATTGACCGACCGTTATCCAAGTCCAACGATGTCCTCTGTCGCGGAAAGCGTTCTATCGTCATCGACTCTAAGTTGCCTGATGGCCGCAAGCTGCTCGAGGAGTTGATCTCCTCCGCCGATGTCCTTATTGATCCCTTCAGACCTGGGGTACTAGAGAGGCTAGGGCTTGGTCCGGACGTCTTTCTAGGAAAGGATGGTCAAAGAGGGCTGAATGAAAAGCTCATATACGCGAGGATTGTGGGGTATGCTGACTTAGATTCCTCCTGACTGATGGCGTTCCTAACTCTTGCCCTTGCCAGCTTTCCGAGAACAGGTATACCTCAGCATATAGTCCTTTGATCTGCTCATTGAACACAAGCAACAGGACCTCACAAAGATATGGCCGGTTAGCAGTCGGACAGCGCTAATTTCTCATTGTCTAATTTGTTGCCTGTTAGGACATGATATCAATTACATAGCTCTCAGTGGCGTGTTGGCTGTAAGTTTCGAATTCCTCGTGAAAATCAGAAGAATAAACCTTGAAATTTGCAGATGCTGCCCGGCACTTCTGAAAAGCCTACCTTTCCGTTAAATCTGTTAGCCGACTTCGCAGGGGGAGGGATGACTTGCGCTGTTGGGATCCTCCTTGCTCTGATAGAGAGAGGGAAAACAGGGCGTGGTCAAGTAGTCCATGCGGATATGGTATTTGCTATCTTACCTTTCTACCTGCTTTTAAATAATTACCCTCTTTAGGTCTCTGGGACGCGTTATCTGGCGTCATTTCCTCTCATACAAGCATATTTGGGTACCGGAATGCTTGCAGGCCCCCGGGGAACCAATCTTTTGGACGGAGGCGCACCCTTTTATGATGTTTACACCTGTCAAGACGGAAGGTGGATGTCTGTTGGCTGCATAGAGCCACAGTTCTTCAAAGCGTTTATAAACTTATTTCTTGCAAATCTCCCTAAAGATTTTGATCCCCTCGATGGCTGGAAGCCTTCGCCTGACACGCAGTCACAAATAGATAAATGGCCGCTGTTACGCAAATACTTGACGAAAGGATTCTTGACACGCCCGCGAGACTTTTGGGGACAGGCTTTTCACGGTTCGTATCATCTCTCGAGTACTGCATGAATCCACTAATTACCTGTATGTTATTGTGTTACTCGATGAAATAGGTACAGACGCTTGTGCAATCCCAGTCCTGACTCCAGTGGAGGCAGCAGAGCAAGCACCCGGTATCCCTGCGTTCCACCCTCAATTATCAAATCAAGCGAAAGCACGAGGAGACTTGAACTCGGGAAGTTTTATCATCGAAGCTGGCGCACATACCTACGAAGTTTTGGAAGAATTCGGAATGGATATCGATGATATACAAGGTTTAGAGAAAAGGGGAGTCGTGCAGAGTACCCGGCAGGCTCGACTCCAATCAAAAATGTAATCACTTGATATAACGACAAGTGTTATACTGCAGAGATAAACTAGGATAGACTGGAGTGCTCTGTAAAACGCAGTCAACCTCGGTCTGAGAGCGGTTATTTGACTTGGGGTTACAAAAAATTTCGAGCATAGAAGCTCAGTGATTCTTTTCATCTCAGTATCCGTTTCGGAATTCCATTGTTAAAGCGAACCCAGCTGCCAGCACCGAAGGTTCAGACGACGGCCGTTTCAACTGACCCCAGCGGCCGTTGAAGTGAGATTGCCGAAAAAGGTGTGGCCGGTGGGCAAGGGTCGGATGTCGGGATTCCCAGGAAGCCGGGCCAATCAGGGCCACGCATTTAGTACTTCCGTCATGACTGCACCCGCACAGAAGGACGTCAGAGGCCCTTCGTATCACATGTAACCTATTCTAAGTTATTTATTCCACCATCCTCACTTTCCCCAGTCCTTCGATCATCCTCTCGTGTCGTCTACTACATCATGGCTTCCGCGCAGCTTAGGCAAATACCTCGAGAGGAAGTGGGAAAGGTTTGTATTCCAACGTCTTGAAGCGATCAAAGAGGCTGACCAGGGTATAGCATAACCAACCCGATGATTTGGCGAGTACGCTCGATAGAAAGCAAGAACGACCGGACTGAACTGTGTGCAGTGGGTTATCATAGATTCAACTGTCTATGACCTTTCGAGGTTTAAGGCAATGCACCCCGGAGGTCTGTCGGTGCTCTTAGACCCAGAAGTAGGTGAGTATGCAGAGTGCTTGTCGTGCTTGATTCAACGTACTGAGAACATACCAGCTGGACAGGACGCTACTGAAGCTTTCTTTGCCCTCCACCGATATGAAGTTTTGGAGAAACCCCAATACAAACGACTACGGATAGGTCTGGTAGCCGGAGAGAAGCCCCATATCCATGGTCGAATTGCTGGCGAACTTAGCAAAGTACCCTATGGCGAACCATCATGGCTGGCAGACGGATACTACAGCCCATATTATAGCGAAGTAGGTCTCGCTCCTCTGCAGCTGAAGAAAAACCTTAATCTGGCTTCAGGGGCACCGAAAGTTCCAAAAGGCTGTCAGACAATTCTTCGATGAAGTAGTCTATCCAGATGCGATTGTAAGTCGCGCCTTTTGATCCCGCTGTTTCTGGAATCCAACTATTCACACAGGACCGCGAAGCTGATGGCAAGCGACCGTCTCAGAGCGTCATCGACAAAATGACGTACGTCTTTCTTTAGATTTAAGGGACAATTTTGCTAATCTACAATTACAGAGAATTAAACATGCACGCAATGCGCATGGGACCTGGAAAGCATCTCCAAGGGCGAGTTTTGATGAATGGACTAGTGAAACCAGAAGAATTTGATTATTTCCACGAAGTGAGATTCTGTCCAAAGCATGAGGACGTATGATTGCTCAACTGGATACCATCTAGTTGATCATCACTCAAGAATTTGCTCGCTCGAGTTTGCGAGGTTATGGTGACGGCCTATTAGGAGGGAAGGTTATCGGTCTTCCCCCAGTCCTCAATTTCGGCAGTGAGGAATTGAAGGCCAAAGTTGTTCCAGAAGTGCTGTCGGGGAAGAAGTTCATTTGCCTGGCCATTTCTGAAGCCCATGCTGGAAGTGATGTTATGGGTCTACAAACTACCGCAAAGAAGTCTGAGGATGGAAAAGAGTGGATCATCAACGGTTTGTTATTCTCTTATATCCCGGCCTTCTCTTATGCTTACCGACCTTATACAGGCAGTAAGAAATGGATCACCAACGGAACGTGAGTATCTCTCCTTCGTAAAATATGAATCCATTATCTGAACTATCTTAGCTTTGCCGACTACTTTACTGTTGGCTGCAAGACTGAGGATGGCTTCACAGTTATCCTCGTCGAGCGTGGCCCTGGTGTCGAGACCAAGCAGATCAAGACCAGTTATTCGACGACAGCTGGTACTGCTTACATCACATTCGATAACGTCCGAGTGCCAGTAGGGAATACCCTGGGAGAAGAGGGAGGAGGTATCTTCGTTATTCTTAGGTGAGATTCGGATTCGCCTAAAAATGAAAGAGCTTTGACTGATGGAACGAATAGCAACTTCAACCATGAACGTTGGGTAATGTGTTGTGCATCAGCGAGGAGTCAGAGGGGTATCAGTAAGTGGACGTTGGCGATATGTAATTACTTGTCTGATGATCCATTCAATAGTCGAGGAATGTCTGAAGTAGGTCTTTTGGCTGCCTTTGAGTGTGCGCAGCTCACATCAGGACTACAGGTGGACTACCCAGCGCAAAGTATTCGGGAAGCCACTGCACTCACAGGCTGTCATCCGCGCCAAGTTGGCAGGGATGATCGCTCGGGCAGAGAGTGAGGCTTTATCACGTTCGTCATATGGTTTTCTTGCTTACCATGTATAGGCGTGCAAAACTGGCTCGAGAATATAACATACCAGATGTGCAACATGGTAAATACCCTCCCTCCTGCATCTTGAGTTGTTTCTGACATTTATCTTTTCCCCTCAGTCTTACCGACAACAAGCTGGCACGCTTGCTGGGTAGGTGATTCATTCTTCCAACTGGAGCTAAAGGCTCATACGCCTTATCTAGCCCGATTGCCCTGTTGAAGAGCTATTCCACCAGCTGTGGCCAGGACACTGCCCGGGATGCCGTCCAGATCTTTGGTGGTCGTGGAATTACACAGACAGGAATGGGCAAATTCATTGAACATGTGCGTAAATTCTGGATCTCGGCGCGTCATTTCTGGAGTACTGACCTCTGTATTTCAGTACCATCGAACCATTCCATTTGATTCGTTACTCGGAGGTGCTGAAGACGTATTGGCTGACCTTGGAGTTCGACAAGCACTCAGAGCCATGCCCAAAGATGCTCGACTGTGATTGCCAGCAGGATTCATCTCTTTATGTTTTATGAATGGACATATTATTCACCCAATATGGTCCATACACTTTAGATGTTGCTGGCTTTTACCGGAAAGCCCAAGTTCCTTCGATATACTTTCAACGGCCTTTCTATTGCATATGTATTTTGTAGCATTTTTCTTGATTTCACAATTCTATTCGACGACGGCAGGTTATCAAACATATGGATCTTGTGGCAAGTCGTGGCGCCCGTGTCAAAGTCTACCCAACGGCTAGAGGCCATCAATTCAGGGAAAGACTCCCAGACTCCCAGCAGGAGGAATGTTAACACATTGACAAAGTTACTTGTAGTCTGAGACAACGGAATCTGAGGGCGCTGAAAAATCGAGCCTGGTTACCTAGACTGTTAGTATCTACTCTGAAACCTATATATCCGTCTGCTGAATGATCCTGCGATGTTCACCAAGGGAATTCCTGTCCGTCAGAGCCGAAGAATTTGCCAGTTGGACCGTCGGCATCAAGCAATGCATGTGGCAATAGGCTCAAAGCTCCCTCCTCAAGAGTCCTACCACCTTTCATCCAATTATTTAGATTTGAGGACACAAAACCAGGCGTCGCAGCATTGACTTTGATACCCTCTTTTTTCAGCTCCTGTGCCAAAGAGATCGTGTAAGAATTCATCGCCGCCTTGCTCGTGTTGTAGGCGATGAAGTGATAAGGCGTTGCTGCTGGACGGGAGGTCGCCATCCATGAATTGGAACCTAGGCCCGTGGATACATTCAGGATAATTGGGTTTGTCGATTTCCGGAGAAGAGGGAGGAAAGTGAGGGTGGTCTGAATGACGCCGTATAAGTTGGTCTCCATCGTTTCTCGGATGACAGATATATTGATGGCAACTGGGCTTTGTTCAGCGTCCATCTTGCTGATGGCTGCGTTATTCACAAGCGTGTCGAGCTTCCCTTCCTCTTTCTCGATTCTCCCTTTGGCAGCCTGGATTTGATCTGCCTTCGTCACGTCCAAGAGGACGAATCGTACATTCTGATGTCCAGCTGCACGTAGCTTCTGTCTGATTTGGAAAGGTTAACGTGGGGCCGATGCAAACAGTGGATTCAGGGAAGACTTACTCCGCCTCTTTCCCTGCTGATTCATTTCTGGCACCCAGATAAACGGTATGGCCCTTTTCAGCAAGAAGCCTTACGAGTTCGTATCCTATGCCAGCATTTCCACCTAAAACGACAGGCCATAAGGATTTGTAGAACAGCAATGTAGCTAGTGGAAGACATACCTGTTACAAGAATTACCCTTGACATTGTTCGATTCACTTTCCCGAAGTTAAGGATCTGTAGGTCTTGGATGGTCCATCGCGCAGGTGAGTGCTTTTATACGCTGCAAGATGATGGATCCACGGTGTCTTGACGCCTCCTATTCTGAAGTGGGGACACGGTTGTCGTTCCGTGCGCGTAAGACAATTGGGTAAATGCAGGACAATCTGAGCAAGCTTGCGCAGAACGAGTGGATGACGTTTGCTTTCGGCATGGATAAGGAACAGTAAGGAACAGTGTCACTGTCAGCAAAATCAAGAAGAGTCGGAGATGTGCCGACCAAATGACACTCTGGAAGATCGCTGAAAGGGCATCGATAAGATCGGTAAACGAATGTAGATCTTTCACTTTAGGTGGACACAAGTTCAAACTTAGGCATAATAGCAGACATTGAACGTTAAAAGCTTCTTTATTAGCGAGACCGAAAGCAAAGGAAGGAAAACATAAGGTATCACAGAAAATAGTACAAGAAAAAATACGTCAGATGCGATCTAGAAATTGAATTTACAACGCGATAGCCAAAAACAGTGAGACGCGCATGCATAGGTCTTTTTACACACAGGGATGGAGCAAGAAAGGGCTAGTTACTAGTCGGTCCAGTCATGTATTCCATATTTTGATCGAAAGCAAGAGCAGGGTTGAGGTCCAGTCCGAGATTTTCCCTGAACTGAGCCATCCAGTCAAAGCCTAGAGGACAAGGCAGAGTAAGCTCGGTGGTCAAGATAAGCTCAGCAGAATGTACAACTCACCGGGTATCGAGATATCTTGCCATCCACTAGGATCCGTCAGCGATTGCACGCTTTGCATGATGCTATCATCGAATGGCAGGGGTGGTTGGAAGAAATCGGACATCAGGTTATTATTTCCCAGATTCGCATTGAGAGTATCCATAGCTTCCATGGAGGATCCAAGTGGGTCTGGAGCGTAAGGATCAATCGCACCCACTGGAGCGAAATTGTCAAACGACAAAGCCGCTTCAGCAGCAGGCGGGGAAAGTGAATTGCTCGTGGACGGTGATGGGTGGTTTTCGACTGTCTGGGGTATCTCGAATGTCGTGAAAGGATCAGGGGTTTGGGCAGCACTTGGTGTGGACTTGGGACGACGGGTCTTGTTTGCGTTGGGATAGGTATTGGAACGGGTCGGTACGGAAGGTAGCGCAGCATTTGCCGCACTTCCCGGAGAAAGTGGGTCAATCCTGGCCATTGGCCTGGAGAGGAGTTTCTCCAAGAAACGTGAATAGAGCTTGGGTCCGTGGCGTTCGTCAATGGCAACTGCAGGAGAGCCAAGAAGGTCGATGACTTTCTGAACGAGACCACGAATATGCGTTCGCGTCTCCGGGGTGAGATATGAAGCGAACTTCGGTTGGAGAAGCTATTGTCGTGGAAAGAACAAAATTAGCAGGAAGCTAACGGATGCTGGGTTATGAAGCACCTTTACAAGGAAAGCCGAGGCAAACGTGACGAAGACACTCTGTGCTTCCGGTCCATGTCGGAAGTAATGAACTAGGTAATTGAACAGGCATTTAGGCAAGGAGAAATCAACGAGATGACAGGACGTACGTTGCTCTGGGCGGCAGATATCGTCGACTACAGCCTCGACGACATCTGAAGCAGCTTTCAAGCACTGGCAGTCCAAAATCAGCCGCAGATTGATATATCTGAACAACTTCGACTGACCCGCATCAGGAATGGGTTCTCATCCTTGCCTTCATTTTTACCGAAGGCGTGCTGGAAGCCGTAAGACAATGCGACAAGCCGCGCGTAACTGTACGCAAGCCTCAACAACCCAGTCCTAAACCGATTTTGTGGATCGGTCATGTCAGTGTGTTCAAGGACCGAGAACCATCTGTTGCGCAGGGCCTGGAGCTCGTCGTCAGTCTCTGTTGCGATCCGTTCAAAGTCCACATCCTAGGCACCGAAGCGGGTCAGCCAAGAATATCCTGGATAATTAACACATGTCAAATTACCTTGTTCAGACCGGTAGGATGGTCCGGGTCGCTGTAAATCTTGGCAATGAAGTTCGCCATGACCTTGAGCTCCGAGTTGTATGCGCAAATGTGGATGTCGAAATTCTCCATGTTGTAGGGCGAAGTCTTCCACCAGTTCTCGGAGTGATTGAGGATGTAATCCTTCGCACTGATAATCGGCGGCTTGCCATACTGCGACCCTGTCGACCGGTCAAGGTTCAGACAGTTCATCCAGACACGAGTCCGATTGAGCATCTCGCGTGCGTGGTTCTCATTGAGCGGTTTCGCGGTGTTAGGAAGGTGCAGATTGAGGTCAGTGGCCGTGCTAAAACACGACGAATTAGTTGAGAAGAATGCGATAGACAAGGGCCAAGACGTACCGGATAGCCAAGCCGAGGTACAGCCAGCTGCGCTGGTCTTCCCATTTCCTTGCTGGGACAGGGTACAAGCTTAGTAGAATGTAAGCAGAGCACATCTCTACGTTCTTGTTTCCGCTGATCAAGGCTGTTCCTGCTGCCAGTTGGGCATAGTGCATGCACTTGGCATAGAGGTCTGGACGTTCTGCATAGAATCTCGAGGCAATGGCACAAACTATGCACTTTGATCAGACTCTCACTAGATACATAATCAAGAGATACTATACTCACTGACGGTGAAAAGGAAGGGGCTGCGGTAGAAGGTGCGTTGAGCTGTGTACAGAACAGGATCCAATAGAGAGACGGAGAGATTCATGTTGTCGAAATAGCTGAAAGGAGCACGAAGATCAGCTTTGTACGAACAGCGATGTAGAGGATAAAACACACATCTTGAAAAGCTTCTCGGCTTCTTGAGGGGTGATAATGCCACGAGTAAGGATAGCAGGTGCTTGATGTTGAGCAGTCTCCAGTCTCCGGCCAAGAGCATGAGGAGCTGTAGCTGTGAGTCCTATTCAACACTAACAAGGAATTGGGGACAAATGATAGCTTACTCGACTTGAAAAAGTTGGCATTAGCGATTCCAGGCCCTTTGTCTTCATCATCGCGCTCACGACTGGTACCTCGGCTCCGGGGTGTCTTCAGCGCAAGGTTACCGAACAGTCCAAAAGGCGCCGCTTCAACGGGTAAATTGGCAGGCTTCGAATTCTCGCTTGGGTTCTTCCTCATGGCTCGCATGGCGTTAGTGCTGGTGGTACCGACAGTACCGATGCTCGAATCGGAACCTTTGTGGCGCAGCCTGCCTCTGGAAGGGTCGTTGGTTTGGGTAACATCTTCACCATCGGGGTCTTGGACGGCGAGCCCATACTGGTCCTCTCCGTTTCCGAAATCGTCTGAGAATTCTTCTTGTACGTCAACGAAGTCCTCCTCCTCGCTCGAGTCACCCTCGAAGTCTTCGTGGACGAGGTAGCTCTTCGGCATCGCAGCACCTCCGATACCGATGAAGGCGCCGAATTCGTGGAGGCTCTCGCGGGCCTTCGCGATCCAATCTTCGACGGCTTTGTTGACGACGGGGTTGCTGCCGTTGTTGACCTCATTTCCGCTGCTGGGAAGACTGCTGTCGTCAGTTGGCTCTGAGCTGAAGTAGGACCCGGACGTCGAGGAGGGTGAGAGAACGGGCGAATGAAGGCTTGTGTTTGAAGACGTATCGATCTGTCCCGGGGACTTGGACTGTTTCGAAGATTCCATCGTGACCTTCTCCAGCTCACGCATGAGCCGCTCAATCTCTTTCGCTTGTGATTGGATCTGGTTCAGAAGGTGTTCACGTTTACTGTGGTCAAATTATTAGGTGCAAATCAAGCGAAGAGAAAAGGAAAAACTTACGGTGGTGTCCGACGAATCTTTCTGCCAGGGATGATACATTCGTGGCCACCATTGAAGCAACGTTTGCACGGCTCCGTTTCCGTCTTCGCCTCGCATCTGACCTTGAGATTCTTGCACCTCTGACAAGCTCGAGACCTGAAACAGATAAGAAGTCTACAAATTTAGAGACAATTCAAGCTTACAGCTTCGCCTTGTTGGCGTCCTTTTGATCCGCAGGAGTTACTTCCTCCATATCATCGTTCTGCTCGTCCTTGAAGGCTTCACGGGGGCGCTTGGCTGATGGCAAGTTCGTCTGGTCATCCCTTAAAGTTGTCCGATAATGGGAGTGTGATGACTGTACTTGTGCCGAAGTGGAGGGCTGCTGGAATTGCTGGTGAATGGGAGCTGGAGATGGAGTTAGGTAGTTGGAAGGGGTCACATTGCTTCGGCCGTGTGCGGCTTCGATTCCCTGCATAGAGTTAGGAAAATTGAAAGTAGTCTGATTAGTGCGATAAGAGGCGGCAGGATTGGTGTTGCTGGTGACAGGGATATTCTGCGATCCATAGGTGCCATGGCCGAATCGACCTGCACCATGATTCTGACCAGCCAGCGTCGGACCAAAGGACGATGATCTACTGTGCGATTGTTGTTGATCGGAAGAGAGGGCGAATGCCCCATGGAGAGAAGATGACTGCTGGTGCTGTGCCGGAGGAAGCTGCTGCTGCTGCTGAGCATACTGGTAGGAGGTGGCAGAATAGGACTGTTGGAGCATCTGCTGCTGTCGATCATGGGATAAGCCGTTGAATTCAAAGTCCTGCTCTAACTGAAGAGAGTTGAAGTTGAGCTGATTGGGATTGTTCCATTGCTGGCCAGCATTGTACGAGTTGGACATGGCGAGATGAGAGAGCAGACAGAGAGGCAAGCCGCAGAGGGTGGAGCACCGAAGATGACGGAAAACGAGGGAGTGCGAAAAACAGAAGTCGACAGCACAACCAGGGGCCCTTTGGCAGCTACGAGAAAAGAAAGGGAGTCAGGGGAAGACGACAATGTGGATCTATGTAGGCCTTACTAACCAGGACCTAGATTAGACTTTGTTTGTACGCTGCCAGGAAAGGAACGCCGTGAAGAGAATAGAAATAGTCGCCTGGGCAGGCTGGTTGGGAGGACAGATCCTTTTCAACAGAGCAACACCAGAGCCTGTCAGAGCATTATTATATGCACCGGTCCCTCTAGATCTGCAGAGATTTCGTACGGACGCAAGGACGGACTTACTTCCCTCAAAGGAATTATTTGCTGTGCCTCCCACGTGCTTAGATCAGGTCCATTTCCCCGGCCGTCAACGATCTCAGAATTCAAACCCCTCTTGTTCGTGCCTTCTTTTCAAGTCTTTGGACTCTTGGGCTCTCGTATCCGATAAGCTCTAGCTTCTACTCTTTGCCTCTCGATTACTGCCTGTAGCGCAGCTTGGTCGCGGTGGTCGCTTTGCTCTAAAGCTATCGTGCCCATGACACAACTTGCGAAGGCGCACCGCCTTCTCAGATGACGTCCGGTGTAACAGCCTCTGCTCGTCTGTAAGCGTCTACCTCAATTGCCGGCTACCTTTGAACCCATACCGACTCCTTCTCTGTACCCTGCATCGACTGACTAACTGAGGATCCAAGCATTGTTCCAAATGGCCCATTGAAGCGGCTATGACCTAGGGTCGTAATTTCTGAGACATCTCTTCATATCCGATCAGCTCTTCTTCGACAAATCGAAGACGTTGCGGCATGAGGACTACTTGGGTTCAAGAAAACTTCCAAGGGATGCGCCATTACGGTCTTCAGCGTCGTCGCAGATAAAGTTTGTTGTCACCAGTCTCGCCTCGACTCGGGAATTTCTGCTGTCTTAGTCTGTCAGGGAGGGAGTTTTCTACACTTGACAGCTACTGCCAGTGCTAACTTTGATCTACCGATTCATACACTTGACGAATGTGTATGACAGGTCCTTCTACCCTGTTCAGGCCATGAGCTCATCGGCTTCTCTCATTAATACGTCTCCCCCTAACGGCTGTCCTCAACTTTCGCTGAAGGTTCATACCGACGGCATCTAGGACGGGCTTGCACGCCTTGCAAGGGACCCCGGAGTCGTCATAGACGCCGTGGGGCATACACCGTCATCCAGCTCGATCGTCTCGATCATTGACCATTTCCGGGAAATTTATTTCCCAAATTGTCTACTTCAGATCGCTTTGTTTTCTTTCTGTTGGGTCAGGATGGCGGGTACCTGTGTGATCTGCGCTGCCATCAAGCCTGTATGTTGATACAGTGCCACCGCAGGTTTCACAGCTTTTGCTTCCGTCAGCGAGTCCGCATAGTCCTGGATAGGGGCGAATGCTGAGATGAGCTGTTCAGCGCCTGGGACTGGGTGTCTCGGTCTTCCGCGCGTCTTAACAGGGAGGCGTCTTAGCTGTCAGCATTTAGCCGTATACTAGCCCTTCTCTTGCTGCTCTGATTCCCTTCTACAAAATATTTTACAATCGTCAGATACGTATACCGGCGGTCCTGAACAATCGAAGCACAAAAATATTTTGATACATCTATCACTCAAATTGAGAGCACCATGTGTAGCGCTAAAACCCAAGTTTGAATCAATCTTCCAAAATCCAACTACGTACAACAGGTGTACAACGACCAGACTCGACAGTCCATGTCGTGCCCGCATGGCCATCCCCTCTGAGCGCTGCAAAGCAATGACGATAGCAAGGTCGGAGCTATCGGCATTTCACCGTTTCGTTGTTCCCAAAACGTGCAAATTGCCCTTTCCCATCCGGTTCGGCCTCGGAGGGTCGCAGGTCGGTGGACCAACAAAACGTCGGAGACCGTGAGTGCCGACTGCCACGAGGTGACAGGATGAATGCTAGATAGAAGTACCCTCACCGTCAACGGTTATCTGATGGTCCTTTGCCGGTAGAGGCCAGAGTGAGCGTTGAGCGAGCACAAAAAAGCCAGAATAGCAGGATTTGATGCAGTGAGTACCCCATCGATAAGTCTCTGTGATCATGAACCCTACAAGTCTTGGTCTGAGCTACCCAAAGGCGCCGTCGTGACCCACAGGGAGCATCCAAGGTTACTACGCTGATTTTCATTGAAGTCGGACAAGAGCACGTAGCAATGTTACATGTTAGCAAACCCGAGGCAAAAATATGGAACAATTGAACAAGAAGGATAATAAAAAGGCAAAAATAAAGATAAGATATTCCACAAAAAAGTCACCGAAGTTCATCATCACGAATGTCGAAGCAGAGATGGTGTTACTCCGGCAGGACAAATAGGCGTGAAAGACTATGTAGTAGGAAGAGTGCAGACCCTGGATTCTTCAGTAGTGAAATGCTATAAATCCTGAATGAGTACGTAGTGCATGTCATGGTGCGACGGTCAGCTTATAATGCAATGCGATAGCAATTCGGAATAATGCAGTAAAAAGACGCCGGAGGAATATGACAGGGTATGCAGCATGAACCGTGCGATACCAGATCGTAAAGGGAACGATGAAAAGAGGCTCGATGATGATTAGCGTATGGAATGATCGAAAGCAAGAGCGCGGCCACCAATGGGCCGCGGGCTGACAACAGGTGGGTATGTGGTGAGCAAGTGACACCGTTGCGAAGGTATAGTCATAATAAATCAAGCAAATTGGGCGAAATGGGGAGCGAGATTGATTGAGTTTGAGGTCAAGGAATGGAGGTAGAGGGTCGTTGTTGTTGTGAGGTAGGTAGGGTAGTTATCGCGGAGAATAAGATATTAGCATTCAATCTAGAATCGAGTCCATTTGGCGAAAGCGGCATTACGACGAGCTCTAGCTTGAGCTGGATCCGCCTGGTCTTGACGGCGGTAATGGGAACTCCTTGGACATGTCTTCCTCGTATGCTAGGGCGGACGATGCCTGAGAAATAATCGAGGGCTGCATCGATGCGATACGTAGGCGGTCTCGCACTTGGTCTTCGGGCATGTCAAGGGCAGCAATCAAAGATTGCAGAGCTTTCTCCTTGCTTTCAGTCGAGGAGGATGAAGCTGACGCGACGTGATGAGCAAATACCGGCCTGGGCGGCAGATTCATTTCCCCATTAGGATCGTCAAAAGGATCCGTCGCCTGGCTTGCCTGCGAATACCGCATGCGCTCCTTCCCTTTGGCTTTCGCAGATTTTGTGACCGAGTTCGACCGTGAGCGCGGTTGGTAGTCCTGGGCATTGAAGAATGGATTGTGGACACTCTTGCGATGCTCGCTTTCTGAATCGCGGTTGAAAGGGTCGGTAGATTCGGCGGCTGAGGTGGCATCGGAATATTGCACGACTTCGGCAGACTCCCACCTGTGTGCTGTGGGTTCCACAGGAGGAGGCGTAGGAATGGCCATGCGTGTAGTGGGAGACGAGATTTGAGAGTTGGCAGAGAAGAAGGACCCTTTTCCGATGGTATCCGTGTCCCAGGACATATCGCCACCCATATCCACTTGTGCCAGGAAAGGTTTAGGCTCTGGCATGGCGGGCTTGCCGGCATTGAGTGTCTGAGCAAGTTTGGGGTCAAACTCGGCGTATGATTCAGGGTAATGGAACGCTGAGACGTCTGTGGACTTGTGGGTGTAGGCTGTACGAACGCTCGGCGTCTTCTTGAACATGGTAAGCTTCTCCATGGGGGCGACCTGATCAACTTCTTTTGTTTCGGTCATTTGATACTTGTTGTCGCCTTCATCGTCGAGCTTATTCCAAGGTTCAAGACGAGATCTTCTTCTTTGTTCATCACCACGTACATTGCGAGAGTGAAGAGGACCTCTTGCTCTTGACCGCTGCTTCAAAGACCGCGAATAGCGCCTGTAGAACCATAGGCCGAGCACAATTAGAGCAGTAGCGCCAATAAAAGCTCCAACACAAGACCCGACTACCGTGCTGAGAGGGATAGTCGAAGCGGCAGCAACAGCCGTAGGAGCGGCTGATGCGTCTGGAGATGGGGAAGGAGTGGGCTGCTGGGAGAATGGGGAGGAGACGGTGGTCGCCGGAAGAGAACCAGGATCGGTGATATCCAGAGGGGGGGCAGATTGAGTTGGACCTGGTGTTGCTGCCCCATCGACAGCAAGACTCGTTACCTGAGATGCGTCCGCAGGGTCGACGGTTGTAGCAACACCGCCGTCAATGCCCGCGACGCCGCTGGGAGCACTGAGAGGATCGAATGCTCGACCGACGTGCATTGGACGAACGTGAGCGACCATTGGAGGGGGGGAGGTGGGGAGGGGAAGAATGAATGACCTGAATTGTAAAGAACGGAAGGGGCCCTTGATGAAGGCTGTTGGGATCTAAAACAAGACGATGAGGCAGGGTCAGAAAGTGGGTGGGATTTTTGATGGTCAGAAGTGACGAAATGAACCGAGAAAAATCAAACACACCAGCTCAGAGAGCAAACGGCATTCAGAAAAGGACTCGAGCAGGACGAGCTTGCTACCTCACTGAAGTATGGGATGCACAAGTCGTCGTCAAGAACAGAGGCGGGAGGAATTAGCCTGTCACATCTGCGTTGCTTGTGACTATCGTGAGACGAACGGAACTCAATGCCGTAACCACAGGCTTTTTGATGCGTTTCAGCCTTTGTCCCGCCCCAACATCCCTTTTGCCTTTTGCCGTCTTACACAAGCGTCTATCCTCAATGATTCATTGCTTCGGCGCCCTTTGGATTACTGCTTTCCTAGCTTGCTCCTATGCCTCCCAATAATGTCACGCTTCGGATGATAATCATTAAATCATCAAAGGACGCCTAGTCCATGTGCAACTGACGTCCTTGAGATTATATCGTTCAATTCCCTGGGCATAACGTATACTTTTGACAGTGGACGACTTCTACTGGGTGACAATAGGCGCTTCGGATGTCACTCTAGGAACTTTACTGAAGGGAGCACTCTCATACACGAATCATTCTCCTCACTACATACCCTTCCGCATCATTTTTGCATCAATCAAGTCGACCAACTCACTGAGAGTAATCTCGGCGAATTCTCGTTATTTTTGTCCTCGAGAGCAGTCGAGAGCCTGCTTGTCCAGTTCCTGAAAATTTGCGTGGCTTACAATGATTGATTATTGACATTGACCTCTGACGAAGAGTTATCGTGTCAGACGTGGTCGCATTCACACTGTGAGTGATTGTCCAGGAATGGGCAAGTAAGGACGCAAAGTTGGAACGACCTCAACTCACCCTCGGTGGAACGACAAAAAGTTGTTCCAAATCTTCCCTGATATAAAGCTCCCCGGCATTACCCCTCAGAGACCTGATCGCATGGTCTCGCATACTTTTCAAGGCTCGCAAAGGAAGGGCCTTCAAGCCCAGAACAGGTCAGAATGCCTCGCCTCCTCTCACAGTTCTCGACATGCCACTTCTTTGACTTCGGGGCGCTGTTCCAGTCAGAGGAAGGAAGTTACGCTGTCCACAGTCTGGAATTGTGACGGTGAGATAATATTTCTCCCTCTGTGTACCACATACACGTCAGTTGCCATGCTACGTCAGAGGAACTTGGCTAAACGTCGACGTGGTGCTTCCCATCCTTCGTAGGAAGAGACGTTCATTGCGTTTGGACAGAGTTCGATTTTCACGGTTAGTTGGGCGCCCCTTCGAAATGAGAGGTGATTGCTCAAACCAACTAGCCCTTCGGATTGGACAAGAGTGCTTCGCACTCGAGTAATGCAGGTCTTCCTTACCTTACTGTATACTACCCGAGGACCCTGACTGATGCTGGCTGGTAGTCCTGAACATAGGTAAGGGTTCGTCTGCTAGGACACGGTGGACCAAAAAGATTAATCGAGTTGTCGCTCTTGCTTGCAGATCTGCGGAGAGCTGGGACACTAAAGCCCTTCTTCGGCTCTACTGGTAGTTCCGAAGCCATTCCAATTATTCGCCCAAACAAGGAAAAGAATCGAGGGCACCAGGACGGGAAGTAGGAAGCTCAATGAATCGAGGTATATACACGTGCAACTGTACCGTCTTCCTGCGTCTTCAAGTTCTACTGCGCAGTGGACAACCTACATAGTACACCGATCAAAAACATTTTAATTGTCTAGGGCGTTTTCTCCTCTCCCCGTTGAATAGCAGAGTGCGGCGCACCACGAAATGACCAACATTATGCTACGCTATAGTCGGAGTAGAGCTTGAGGGAACTCATGGTGGCATTGGTATCATATAGGTTCTGAATCGTGCATGAGCCCTACCTTAGAAGACGTTGTAGACGCTTGTTGATGCGTACATATGAGTCCATAGGTGATCATGAAGGCAAACATCGGCCTTCAAGCTTCAAGCTTCAAGCCTCAAATCCTGTCACATTCGATGATAAATAGGAATGTCTTGTCTTCAAACTCTCGAGATGATAGTGATTGCTTTGCAATTTGTATGAGATTATTACGGTATATACTACAACGACGATTACTACTTTAGGCGTGCTTGCCTCGTCTGGGACCACCCTTCTTGGCTTTGGGAGCGGGGGCTGGTCCTTTCGCGGCCTTCTTCGCAGCACGTTCCGCTTTGGCTGCCTTCTTAGCAGACTTCCTGGCGAAGCGAGCTTCAGCCTTGCTTTGTGCTGTGGCGTGGGTGGCGGCGTGGTGGGCGGCCTTGCCCTTGCCCTTAGGTCTGTACGCGCAAGCCGCACCGGCGCGACGTACGAGATGAGATCGCTGTTATACGAACATAATGAGGACCATGACAGAAACATGACAGATGGAAGAGGACGTACGATTTCGAGGTCTTCCTCCTCCAGAGCGCGTTCAAATAGTTCTCGTGCTTCAGGACACTCCTCACCGAATACACGATAAGAATCAGCGTTGTGGTGCATGTTGTGGGAGGCCTGGGCCTTCAACTGTTCCATATGGCTGTCCTTATCTAGAATGAAGTGAGAATTTTGTTATCTAGCAAAGGAAACGAAGCACGTACATCCGACCTGAGCCTTGGTCCTATCGAATGTTGTGCCTTGAGGATGAGGGTTGCCATGTTGATCGAAGTGGTCGACAGCTCCGTGAATGGCATGGGTTGCTTCATGAAGGACGGTCCCAGCCCTCGTCTTAGCATCCGAGTTGAAGAAAGCACTACCGAAAGTGACTTTCTTGTCGTTGACATTCGTAGCACCTTGCGTTATTCCAGCCGCGGGTTCGGGGCTGGGAACAACAATCTTCCCGTTTGCAAGCTTCTCAACGTTGGCCTTGATTTCAGGGATGTTGGCGTTCGTTCCGAAAGCTTTGACGACCGCCGGGTGAGCCTTTGGATTGGGACCATTGAGGACAGCTTGCATGTTGTGCACTTGCTTGTTAGCTAAATGGAAGAAATTAACAGGAGAACTACACAATGGACGACGAGGGAGACGTACCAATTTCCGTCGCCTCTTTGATCTTTTGGACGTTACTGGGAGTTCCATCCATAACAACGGCCCTCAGAGGAATAGCAACGACGCCTAGCGAGACATTTATTAGCCACCAAACTTTGTCAGATATGCGCAATCTAACTTACCTTGCAGAGTAGCAGCCCAGAGCGTAAGAGCAACGAACGTGACGAAGGCGGACCGCATCGTGATTACCAGTTAATAGATATTGAAAATGGATGGTAAAGGTCTGGAAGAGTGTAACCGCAAAGTGACCAGCACCTAGAATCATGGAAGTCGTCAGACGAAGAATCAGCCAGAAAAGACGACAAGGCTCACAGGAAAGAAATTCGACCAGCGAAATCTTGAGGAGAAGGGGCAGATTGGACGTCCCTTTTATATGTCCTCGCCAGAACATTTTCGGACGTGAAACGCTCTGGAGCTTGTCATCTGTTGTCATGCGCGCGCCAGAACGACTCCTGGATTTCTTCGTGCGTAGAACAAATCAGCCACCTCATGGCAGAATAATTTGGAGATTGACAGGTGCGCTTTGTCTGGAGTCGGAATGGCGAAAATAGCGAAAGTCGATTTGATATACTTCCCATTATAGATATTGCAACCGAATATCCCTAAGATGATGCGCCTTATCTCGCACAGAGATCATACGTTCATCCCCCTGCAGTCGCTCTTTTAGAGCTGCAAAGTCTGTTGAATCATACTTCCCTTAGGCCTCCATCCTACATATAGAAGTAAAAGTGGAAGCTTAAACGGCATTGGCGACGCGGGAGGTCCTTCGAATTGACCAAGTCAATGCTTCCAGGCTATCTGATTTCTTCCGCAATAGTTTGACGCCCCTGTCTCACCATATAGAGACCAGAACGTGTGGAGCACGTCCATACTTCTGCCAAGATGTTGTTGATCTATGGCGCACTTTCCTCGCGCCCCCGCGAGTGCCCGAGGCGATGCCAATGGCTTCTGAGCTTCCTCCGTTATTGCAGGATGGTTCAGTATTCAGCCGTACATACTTGGGGTAAAACGAAGGTGGATTATCGTGAAGGTCATCCCGTTTGCGAAACCTGCAACAGAGAGCAGATAAAATCCTGACTGGCGATGCTGCCTCCCCAGTCCGTAGTGGCTTTGCAGTAGAAGTCGTGCATTTGAGAAACTCCGTCCAGGAAGGAGCGACCAATCGGAATATGAGCCCTGAAGGGAGAAGACAGTTGCTAGAGGAGAAACTGTGCTGGAAGTACAGTATTGCTGAGAGTATGTCGGCCCGGAGCGTATCATATGTTCCTTGTAAAGTGCTGCAAGTAGCAAGATTTCTCCCCACGTCTAGACACGGGATATCGAACCTGAGAGTCCTCTGACCTAAATGGTTGATACCGACCGACTACCATCCTGGCGCGAGTCTAGAAATCGCCGATATCCCTGAATCTGGAGCCGACCTCAACTTCAAGTCGACCTTGGCGATTCTGCGAGGTATGATAGACCCTGGTAGACGACACTAGACGGGTCCATGACGGGGTAGAGTAGAATGGTAGAATTCCTGTTAAAGAAGAAATCGCCAGCAGACCAAAGCTGCAGCGGATGGTTGAGGTTCACTTTCCAAATCGTTGCCGACTCGAGGCTGCTCAGTGATCGTGATACCACGTGACATAGGACAGCATATGATTATGACGCGTCGCGTCCTGTGGCGGCCCTCGGAGTCCTAATGGGATTCCAGCTCCTGTAAGACCTCCCCCTTGCAAATCACATACTTTGACACACCGATCCACCGGACTTTACCAGCGGATTTTTCTAGTAGAATTTCTAGACGCTCGTGCAGCCGGAGCAAGCGCAAAACATGATAATTGGTGCTCTACGTGAACAACCAAAATTTTGTGGGTTCATCTACTGTTCATCTACTCTGATTTCGGAAGTTCCTTGATCTCAAATTCGCTGGATAAGCTAGCATGAAGCAAGCACTCCGAATGTGTTTCGACCTTTTTTCCGCTGTGCCCCTGGCGTCCCGCAAGTCGAAGCATTTCAAGTCCTTCCAAAAATGTCGCCGAAGATTTTGATTTGAAGCTCAGTATGCCTACTCCCTTTTTCCCTCTTGTATATTGGTGCAGACTGCATCAAAGCTCAAATGCTTACTTGCATTTGCGAGCCTTACAACAGACGAACTTGATTTCAGTTCGAAAGACTTGTCCCTCCCGTTCTATATTTAGCACCTGTTAAGCGGCCCGGCCGCTATTTCTGTGCTATCGCGAATTTGACCTCATCATGACCTTGAAGAGCTGGGAAAGATCTCGAGCCCCTGGCAGGGTGCTGTTGCTGAACCTGGTAATCATCGCTCGTCATCGACTACATCACAGATACTACGATTCGACTTTGCAGGCACATGCTCTGAAAGGCTCACAAGGGTTTCACTGGACTCATCATCTACAAAACATTTACCAACGCTTTGCCAGCACTTTTTAGAGGGCATCCGCCTTAGAATAAGGTTGATCTCTGTTAACGAAGTAGAGCTTTCACTATGCACACAAGTGGACATCATACTATCAAGACGCACATCTTTTTGACTGGAGCAACAGGTGAGGGCTTGTTTGGATCGGCTGACTCGTATCGCTGACTCTGTGCGATGGTAGGATACATTGGCGGCAGTGTCCTTACACGCCTACTATCTCACTCCCTGTCGGAAACCTTTCGAATTACCATCCTCGTAAGAGATGCATCGAAGGCTTCGCAATTCAGGTCCATGGGGATCCACGTCGTTGTCGGCTCTCACTCGGATCTCAACGTGATGCAGGAATTGGCAGCAGATTCTGACTTCGTTTTTGCTTGCGTAAGAGGTGCTATCATCTTCAATTGAAAGAGCATCAGTTCAATCAGTATGCGTTCTAGGCAGATGCTGATGATTTAGAAGCAACGAAGGCCATCCTGCGAGGACTCAAAGAGCGATTTCAGAAGACTGGTAAGGCACCCTCCCTCATTCATACCGTCAGTATTTCTCTGCTTTCTTTCGCCACATCCCGAGCCTTATACTCTTGAATAATCTTAGTCTGGCACAGGTCAGTAATTGTGTCATACTCGCCTCATTTCCAGGTGACATCACTCACATGCCGCTCCTCAGGCGTTTTGGCAGATGGTGCTCAGGGCATGTTTGCGACTGATACCATCTACTCTGACCTAAACATCGATCAAATACGCTCCTTGCCCATAACAAGACTCCACCGGCCCGTCGACCTGACTATAGTAGATGCAGGCAAAGAAGGTATTGATGCATGTCCTTAGAAGTTCCCTTTCTGTCGCTGAAGCGAAAGGAAAAGGATACGTCCATACGTACATAGTTTTACCAAGCACTATCTACGGCATAGCCTCCGGACCTCTTGTGGACGCCGGCCTACAAAACGCCCACTCTCAGCAAATTCCTACTTTGGTGAAACTCAGTCTTGCTCGTGGACGGGCAGGAATGATCGGTCAAGGAAAGAACTTGTGGCCGAACGTCCATATAAACGACGGTGAATCCACTCGCGATACTATAATTGACTTGGTCTCATTTTTCACATTCTCTGGCAGTGACTGATCTATATATTCTGATATTCGATCACATTCTGCCTCATGAAGTCAATTCTCACGACCATTCACAAAGGGAATTGGAGCCAAATCCGCATTTCGAGCACGGCGAAGCTGGATTTTATTTTGGAGAAAATGGCGAGCATACCCTATACGAGGTTTCGGAAACTATTGGGAAGATTCTGGTAAATTTAGGGAAGGCTCAGGATCCAACACCGACCCCCTTCTCTGAAGAGGAAGTCCGCAAATACTTTCCGAAGGGTACAACGCTAGGTGGAAATTCACGGTGCAGAGCAGATCGGTCAAGGGCGATAGGGTGGAAGCCGAAAAGAACGACCAAAGATATGTTAGCGAGCATTACGCAAGAGTTCAGACTGGTTTAATGTACACACACGCACCGTAATTGGAGTTCGAAGCGATGTGCTGAGCAACGCGCCAGTGGGCTGCAGTGGGCGCTTGAGCGCTGATCTCCTGGTTAGGAATGACGATGAGCAGCGTTCTATTTTTAAATCAGCGCATGGCAACAGGTTGCCAAGACGCGAGCTTATCTAACCAACTAAATAGGAAAGCGTCTGTCGCTCGAGTTCGAAAGGCGTCCACTCTCGTTCCCTAACCCATTCACAGCCAGGCGGCTCTGGTTAATACCCCCTCGACCCGTTCAACCTCCTTTCCTCAGAGGTTGTCTTTTAACTCGACAAACCGGGTCGTTACTTGCCTTCCCCCAAGACTTTTGCACGACCTCACGTCAACAACACATTCTTTTCAAATCCACATTCGTTTCGACCACTCGGCAACAGCCAAGCAAATAATCATTGAATCTCCCATATAAACACTCCATCCCGCCTTCGACATGCCTGTTGTTCATGTTTTTTCACGTTCTGGTTCTTCGAACTCTGCCATTGATTCGACTACAGTCATCGCTGGCGTCGTAGTGGTTGCTGTGATCGTCGTAGGCCTTGCTATCTGGATGGGTCTACGCATGTATCGTAAGCGCATGGCCATCAAGCGCGAGACTGAGAGGGGAGCCGCTTTTCTATCCGTCAAAGGCCTTGTTCGAGACGATGTTGAGGGCAGTGAAAAGGACAACTCTCTCCAGTAAGGAATAATTGCAGCTCACTTAACTCTATTTCACTAATTTTGAATGAACCTTCGGTGATTAGGCGCTCTGCTACTCAAAGTAAAGGCTTCTCTAGGAACAATATCGATTCTACCATTATTCTCCCTGAAAAGGCTCTGACCCCTCCTGCAACCCGTCAAGCGATCATCGACTACCACCGTCAATCCGGAACGTTCCCTGCACCCTTTGCCCCCAAACCTTTTTCCTTCGCTCTCGGGGCAGGCTCTCCGCGCGACTCTGTCGCAGAGTCAGAAAACTCTATCCCACGCAACTCCATCATGAGTTTCTCTGGCAGCAGTCGGAGTCGCTTCTCCGTCATGTCGGGCACTTCTTCATTGGACGCTACTGGCACGACGCGCAAAGTCCGCCAGACATTCGACCCTGTCCTCCCTGACGAATTATTAATTCACGCGGGAGAGCAATTAACCGTCGTACAATCCTTCGATGACGGATGGTGCGTGGTAGGCAGGGAAGGATCTCTATTAGTCCACACTGCCAAATCCCTGTTCAAACCTACACCTGCCCCCGAAGATAACATCGAACTCGGCATGGTTCCTGCATGGTGCTTCTTGAAGCCCGTAAAGGGGCTCAGAGCTGAACGTCCTATCAGGAGCAGCAGTTTAGGTATCACCGTCAATCTCGACGGTCCGGCCGTCTCATCCCGTGGTGAGCTTATGTCGTGGTCCAACTTTTGATCACGATAATGCGACACCACTTCCTCCATCTTCCACTCCTTTGACACAGTTCAAGGGCCTTCATCCCTCTGTTTTTATTATCATTGCTCTTCGTTTCGCACATGTTGTGTTATCGGCTTGTCCGCTTTTACCCTCGCATCCATTTCGTTTATCACTATATCTCATCATAGAATTCCTCGCTGGCAGGGCTGCCGGGGTATCACTTGATATCATACCCACTACTTCTCTATCTACTAGCCTCGATCCACCCGTGTTGAACACCTGTACTACATGCCTACCCATTTCCTGCTGCTCTGCAGCCTCTGTCGTAGCTGTTATTATATATCAAAGATCCTCGGAACAACCATACGCCTACAGGAGACGTCCTGTCCTGATTGTACAGTCAGACGCCCATTCTGAATGTGAAGCCTACGAGTTCGTGTGCAAAAGCAAACGCTGTCTCGACGGAGTTCAGGCGCTTCAGAGTCAGCACTGGCTCATGATTTCAGAACAAGAAAGGGTTTGGTGATCCGTTGCATGCCAGAATCACATGCCTGTGCCGGTCTCTCAATAACTACATAGGCCATGCATGACGCACAGAGGAATCGCCCAGCCCCTAGTCTCCCTCTATCCTTTCCTATACATACATGGCGTCAAAAGAATTGAAGACGTTTACCCGCGACGAAGTCGCTAAAGTGAGCACTTATGATTTCCCTCAGAAATACCTTCAGGGTATCAGTCTGACGGCGATACTCATTCTAGCACAACGTCGACGGAGATCTTGTATGTCTAACGGGCAAATAAGCGTCCTTTGCCTTATGTTGACATTGTGGTGGTAGTGGGTCATCATTGACGCAAAAGTATACGATCTCTCAAGATTCAAGAACTTGCATCCTGGAGGTGCTGCTGTGCTAATTGACGAGGAAGTCGGTGAGTACCTCTTCCTTTATCGCAAGTGAGTTACTTCATAGAACCTTTCAACAGCGGGCAAGGATGCCACAGAAGCTTTCTACGGATTGCATAAACACGAAGTCATCGCCAAGCCTCAGTACGCGCGTCTTCAAATTGGGGTCATTGAGGGTGAAAAGAGCGTGATTCACGGACGTGTTGTCGGGGAGCTGAGCAAAGTTCCTTATGCCGAACCAACATGGCTCACCGACGGGTATTATAGCCCATACTACACGGACGTGTGTCTTCTGTCTGATTCTTTTCTCCATTGTCAGCATTATTTAATTGGCCTTTCTCTAGAACCACCGCAGATTCCAGAAAGCTGTACGCAAATTTGTAGACGAGGTCATTTCCCCGGATGCTGCAGTTCGTAGGATCGGCCTTACTTCCGGTTTATCAATTGAAAGTATCTTAGGCTCGTGAAGAGGACGGCAAACCTCCTAGCAAAAATGTCATCGAAGCCATGGCGTAAGTTCTGACTTGACTTGCGGTATATGCCTTTTTATCTCAGACTATACCAGCAAGGTCAATCTACATGCAATGCGAATGGGTCCTGGAAAACATTTGAAAGGTCTTGAATTGATGGGTGGGATCGTCAAACCAGAAGAGGTGAATTACACTCTTATTCGTCGTGTGGTCTAAGCGTACTCACGGATGATATCTCAGTTCGATTATTTCCATGAAGTAGGTTTTCTTTACTCGTCCCGGAAGCCAGAGACTGACAACGACATAAGCTCATCATCACCCAAGAGTTTGCCCGATGTGGCAAACGCGGTTATGGCGATGGTAAGTCAAATATCAAGTAAGTATGCAAAGACTCACAAGGAATATCCACCCTCTGTCAGGCTTGATGTCAGGCTCCATTATCGGCCTTCCTCCTGTCCTGAACTTTGGAAGCCCCGAGATCAAAGCCAGGGTCATACCCGATGTTATATCGGGACAGAAGCTAATTTGCCTGGCCATTTCTGAGGCCTTCGCTGGAAGTGACGTCGCCGGTCTTAAGACTACAGCAAAGAAGACGGAAGACGGCAAGCACTGGATTATCAACGGCACAAAGAAGTGGATCACGAACGGGACGTAAGTTGACATCCGACCCCGAACTCAGTCTGGATGATTCACAACACTCTTCTTGCAGATTTGCACACTAGTGCGTTGACTGCTACCCTGGTTGTGAGGCTCTCTAACCTTTTCTAGCTTCACGGTTGGTTGCAGGACGGATGTAAGCCATTTGGTGTCGGTCGGTGAAGACAAATATCTCATTTCCTTTAGGACGGTTTCACAGTCATCTTAGTTGAAAGAGGGGAGGGTGTCGAAACCAAAGCTATTAAGACGAGCTATGTGAGTACTCTAGAGGTCTGTATAACCTTATTTTCGTCGCTAATTCACCTCGTAGTCCCCTGCTGCAGGAACCGCCTTTGTCACATTCGACAATGTGAAGGTACCGGTTGAGAATACCCTTGGCCCTGAAGGAGGAGGTATTTTCGTCATGTTGAGGTAGGCTAAGCTCCTCATACCAGAGCATGACGCTGAACGTTGTTCCAGCAACTTCAACCACGAACGATGGGTGATGATCTGCTCTTCAGCGAGAAGTCAGCGGCTCATCGTCGAAGAGTGTCTGAAGTGCGTAGTGTATGTTCTGTGGCTCAATCCCAGTACTCACCTTCGTGTAGGTGGACAACACAGAGAAAGGCTTTCGGTAAACCTCTCCACTCGCAGGCAGTCATTAGGAGCAAGATTGCTGCCATGATTTCCCGAGTCGAAAGCGTGCAAAGTTGGTTAGAAAATATCACTCACCAGATGAACAATATGGTAAGGTTTCCCGATGTTTCTCAAGTCCTCCATTTGACTATTCTGGCTTGCAGTCATACAAGGAACAGGCCTCGAAATTGGCAGGGTACGTCGTGGCCTAAATTACTTGCCTTCTTCCATTCACGAACTTTCTATGTGTAGTCCTATTGGCCTACTTAAGATGTACGCTACTCGGTCTGCACAGGAGACTGCGACAGATGCAGTTCAGGTGGGTTTTTCGCGTGCCCCTCGGTGGACAGCTGTTTATTTGTGAATCAGATCTTTGGCGGTCGTGGCATTACCAGAACAGGTTTGTGATTTCTTGCAGGAAAGACTGTGTGCTCATATAAGTTGATAGGGATGGGTGCATCTATCGAACATGTAAGCAGCTCGAAAGTCAGTTTGCTACACTTGATGCTTATATTTTGTAGTATCATCGGACAGTGCCTTTCGACGCGTGAGTATTCTATCAACACCTGTAGCTTTGATACCTACTAATGCGCCATTGACATAGCATTCTTGGGGGCGGTATGTTACATCTGCATTGTCATAAATACAGCTGGAGGCTAATGCGAGTTTTTAGCCGAAGATGTTCTTGGAGACCTCGGGGTGCGGCAAGCCATTCGGGCTATGCCAAAGAATGCGAAGCTATAGGCCCTTAAGAATTCGCCACCTTCCAATGAATCAGAGTTGCTTGCCAAGCGACTCGAGACCCTCATTCAGTGTACTTGTAGACACATCTATAACTTCGGTCATTACAATACTAATCATTAGCATGGAGGATCCACCTGTATCTAGTCGAAATTCCGAGGAGATATCAAGTATGCTATCGGAGGCCCTCACGTCTCTGACGCTCCTCTCTGGGACTTGGTCTAAGCCCAAGATTTGTGACACTTGAAGCCGGGCCTGAATTCTTCCATCCTAACCAGCCCATGACAACTTCTTTCGCGAAGATCTCTCCAAATCCAAGCATCACGCCGTTCACAAAAGGAAGGAACAAGTTGACAGCCAGAGAAGAGAAGAACGCAGTCACACGGGTACGGGTCGAAAGTGACGAATCAAAAATGGCCAACGTCACAGAGTTCGGAGGTTCTTGAGAAGAAAGGAGAGGACGGGGAGGCGAAGGGGTGTCGTTGTGTTCTGGGAATGACATCGAAGGGTAAGATGAAGTGACTGAGGGCACGTCTTCCCATTTTTGCGATTCGTCCGTCACCGTCTCCTGTTGCGAAAGGGTTCTGGGCAATTCAGCGGCGGTATCTGGACGCGCCGATGACGGAGAAAGCTAGAGAGAATTTTATTTTCAGTTTAGCGCCTTCTGTGATAAGATTGGTGAAACAGGAGAGGTACTGACGTCCAATAGGTCTGCTGGCTTCGTGGCGCGAGTTGTCGCAGCAGCGCTACTACTGCTCGGCACACTTTCCCAATTCTCTTCCTCCTGAAGTTGCGGAGGTAACGCAACAGGCTCCTCCACAGCTTCGGGAACCCTCTTGGCAGCTTCAGCTTTCTCAATGGCTCGAATAGCTTCCCATCTCAACCTTTCCTTTTCTGCCTTTTCGCGTTCTTCAGCTGAACGAGCGCGCCACGACTTAACCTGCTCTTCGTATTCAATTTTCCACGAGTCGTCCGAGGCTACAGATTCAGTGAGTGTAGTTTCCGACACTGTTTCTTGCTTCGCTTCATTGGACTCTTCTTGGCTAATTTGGGGTTCTGCCGATATTTGAGGAGGGGCTGAGAAGGCCTGGTCAAGAGCCGACTGGTGCAACGTATGACTGAGTCAGATTTATTTCGGTATTTAGCACACTGACACTCACCTCGAGAATATCAGAAGGGGCCTCCATGATGGCAATTCACTCTGAACAGCGCGAACCCAATACGTGCCCAACGGCAAACCAATCCGAAGTCGATCGGATAGTTCCGGCTTTACCCCAAAAGGCTCAGCAGCTTCTGCTTTGCCTCTCAAGGCCACTGCACTTCCATGATCATGCATTGCAGATTTTGCTCTCCCCATACGCGACCTAAGGGGACATCGGGTCCCTTGCAATTTTCGTGATATTACGACGTTGTAAGACTTGACAGCTGTACCTGCATGGCCAAACTTAAAGAAGCACAAGTCGGTCATCGGTCTCGAATTGTAAGTATTTCTGCGCGCAAGTTGGCGAATGGCAGTCTTTGACAAGCAGCAGAGCCTCCACGACATCACTAGCCCCTTAACTGGTCGTGAGTCATAGCTATAACATCTTTCTTCATATTTGCCGACCATTTGCCTTTCTGACCAGCCCTCATCGGCAGTTCGGGACAGCATCCCGTGTCCTAATTGCTGCCCCGCTGACCCGAGATCAGCAATGGGTCACACATAGTACCGCACAAAGACGCTGTGGTCTTTTTACACCATGTCAGGTGTCGGTTTAGCACCGACGGCGTCGTCATATGAAATGCCGTCCCAGTGAATCTTCAAGCTCCATTAAATTTTCTGCAAGGATCTCCACGTTGTCTATGTAATCAGGCCTTTTTCCTCCTCCTTTACAACTTGGATGAGCCTTCAGGATCTCGATGGATGACTCGCTCCAGTGTGCAGTGACAGGTGCTCGTACCTGTGAGATATCTCACCGTAATCTAAGGGCATTGTATCATCATCGAGCCCTTGTTCCCTGCCTCTGGAGCGAATTTTAACTCTCCTTCTGGTAAGTACCCTACCCGACACTGCCCACTGTATATCGTGAGCTTTCGAGATCTTTTTTTATTGCCCAGCCTATATGCTCAAAACGACCCCAGTTCGGAGTTTTCTTGGATAGGCTCAGAGTCGGAAATAGTCTCGCGAGAGGGATACTCTTTGACTCCTGCAGCATTTCACAAGCTGGAAGCGGGGAACCATTGCTATGATATGTATAGATATTTCCGGGTCTCGTTTTGGCAGGTGACTCTCTTCCCAAGAAAATACGGTGCTACCGGAGGTAATGCCCATGCCAATATCAGCACGAAGCCCATGATACTTAGTGCAACGCAAGGACCCAGGTCATCGACGTTTCGTTATTGTGGCGACTTCTTAAAATATCTTCACAACCACTGTTCTTTGAAGTTCTTTGAAGGCCAGTTTTGTCAATTTGCCCGAGCGTTAGTCTGATGGCGTGGACTAACTGGGCAACTTGGACCCAGTCGAAGTCATCAACACTAGGATAGTCGCCGACGAGTCATCAGTCCGCAGGCTTACCCTTGCTCCGATGGGTAGTGGCCCTTCACCATCCATGCTGCCCTAAGACCCAGCATCAGGCCTTTGACTGCCTAATTCATCAACTCGGTGGTCTGTTATCGATCTGTTTGGGACGTAAGGTCCCAGATGATACCAAATGGCGCCGATATGCTTTTTAGAGTCTGCCAGGGCAAAGATCCCCTTGACCCGATGTCCAAGTCGCGTGACGTTTATGACTGCTCGAGTCTGTCTTCGTCACTCCACTGAAGCGCTATATTATGAGCTTGATCAATCCAAGTGGACGTATCTTTTCGTTCTCTTCCCCGCCCGCCCACTTTTCTTCCTGATCCATTGTCTGTCTCGCTACAAGATGTGCAGGGATGAAGTGTAATTCAAATTTCCGCTGGGCATCAAGCAGTCTATTGATCCTCTTTTCCAGATTTGGCGATTGGTATAGAGGATGTAGCGTAAGCATCTAGCGGCCCTCTTTGGGCTTTTACGGCATCGACCCTAAATTATCCTCGCCGCCTTGCTTGCAGCACTTCGTGAAGTCATACTATTCTGGCGAAAGAATTGATTGCAATTCACCAACTTGCGGCTTGAGCTCTGCGCACGCACACACTGCTCCCAACTGTCCATGCCCCAAGGTAAGTATCATCGAATGAGCAGGATTTGGCCTTGATTCCACACTAAATAACCAGGTTGCAACTGACGAACGTCGCATCCAAAGCATGTTCCATAAAGCATGTGACGACTGCAGGAATGCTGAATTTGCTCGGAGGGTCGGGAGATAAACCATGACAAAGGAGAGATAAATTTGGTATCCAATATCAATTGAATGTCGATCAGCCTCCAAATCGATTATGTTAAATGCTATCGATGTATTCAGCAATCTTCAATAGGTTGATTGGATTTACGAACTCACAAGGAACAAGCCCTGAGTATTCTTAGAAACGCTTCCCCCCACGCTTCATAGGCTGGCGCATTGTTCTCTTCACTCCTGAGGTAGGCGCAGCAGAAGTGCTTCTCGACTTGAGTTGACCACCTTCACTATCATCGTCTGAGGATACAGCAGGCTTCGCCTTCTTAGCGGGTCTATGGGGAGAGGATTCGGTATCTGAATCTTGTGCTTGTGCTTGCAGCATTGGCGAAGACCTGCCATGTAGCGTTCTTGACGGTGTGCCAGAAGGTCCTGCAGAGCTTACATGACTTCCTCTGGCAGGCTGGTCCTTTTCATCTTCATCGGATTCCGTGGCCGATTCCGGCTCGACGGTTTTAATTTCCCTGGTGCCATCCGACCTCTGGGACATCCTTTCGGAGACAAGGTGTTCCTGTCCAATCCAGTCGAAGTCAGTGCCAACGTCCTGTAGCATCAGAAAGCTGACATACAACTGGTGAATGGTGCCAGCGTTCATTCGTCTTTCCGAAAGACTTCGGTTGACTTGCATGTTCTTCAATCAGGGGTACTTCCAAGACTGGTTTCTCAGAAATTGAGGTGACAGGAGCTAATGCAGAAGGAACAGGCTTAGTGATACAGTGAGGAAAATAAGACTCATACTGACGAAGCTCTGGCACAAAATTGAACATAGCTGTCATCCTTGCAATTGACGTTGCGAGTCGTGGCTTTGACAAGGCATTTTTGATATGATTATCGACAGTTCGCCTTGCAGTACGAGCCAACTTGTCAACGCTCTGGAAATGTAGCTGTCAACGAAAACGTGTGACAGTTTATTGCGCAAAGAGGTACTGTACCTTCTCCGTATCTCCGTCTGACATCTCACCGAGAGACTCAGCTGAAGTAAAGCTTAGATGACTGAGACTAATCAACGGAAATATTAGGTGCTTCGAGATTATTTCTGACGAGCGCTGATGTCCTAGAAAGCAGGTTTCCCATCTCCATTTGAAAGCCTCGCATTCTAGTTCAAGCGCAAGGTCCTAGAAAGCGAGGCAGCATTGAAAAACTTTGCTAATAACGGCGAGTGACTGGCATACCGCGTAGTTTGTATTGACCACTTCGAAGGACAGATCAGCGAGACCGCCTATGGTATGCACTTTGGCCAGCAAGTCGAGGATGCTTTCTCTCCATGCGTCTTCATCTCCGGTCTTCAAGAAAGGCTCAGGTGAGGCTTGATTGCAAGCACGCCATCGACGAGCCAAAAGCTTACTACTTAAGACTCGAGTCAAAATATTGCGATTGCCCGTCAAAGCTTCTTGAACTAAGTCTACCTTCCGCCCAAACGGACTTCGTATCAGTCACCAAGATGACACAGGACAGATCAGCCGGGGAGAAATAAGCTTTCTACAAAAAAAGGTATATTAGATGCTTTGAGTTGACTTAAGTGAGCAAACTGACGAAGAGATATGGGATGGCTTTGCCGCTGTCGACCTTCACAAGCCATTCCTTTCTCAGAAGAAGTTTGGCGTGTTCCTACATATCATGGCATAAGTTCTCGAAGGCGCGTTATTAGGTTATAATCAAATAACCTCAGTCAGCTCCTCCATCAGTAAACGAACAGTCTGCTGCTGAATGGATGCGAATTGCCCGGATAATTCGCAGATAATTCCGTAATCTAGTTCAAGTTCGACATACAAAGGTCGAATGCAGCAAAGTTCAATTGATCTCTGAGGGGTTGAGTTAAAACCATTTGACCTCGAAAGTTAATCCGAACTTACTTGTCAGAACAATGAGGTTAATTCGTGAGCAAGATAGTAGTTCTCAGAAACAATGGAACATAAAGTTCGAAGACAGACTGATGCATCGGCATTGGCCGAACACCTCTCACCATCGTACTTCACTCGCGAACTACTCCACCCGGTTATCTGGGTGCCTTCCCATCTGCGCATGCCTATGTTCTTCCTAAATCCTGACAAGTGTGAAGGCTGGACGTCTCAAAGAACATCTGTACATCGATCTTATAGAGCTACTTCGACTTGCAACCGATAATAAGACTCTTAATGGATGCATTAGAAGAAGGCCAGCTTCCTCAAGACGAGTCGTCTTTTCCGGATCAAGGCTACGACCCAGCCTATGAATGGCCAGGAGACGTTGAACATATGGGCTCTGGATCTGACATCCCCGAGTCCTCCACTCTAAGGGCGTCGACTCCTTTGAGGCCCGGTCAACCGGTATTTCGCCTTGTCGTCATCCGTTCATCGATCCTTTCTCCGAAGAAAAAGATCGCTGTCGTCGATGCATACCCAGAAGTACAACTAGGTCGCGACGTCCAGCTCGAGGGCTCGACAACTCCTCGAATACGCTTAAAGGAGATGGAGATCTCAAAACTTCACGCGACTGCTTACTGGGATGATGCTCGCAAGGAATGGAATGTGGTGGACATGGGATCTAAACACGGCACTTTTTTGAGACAAAGTCCTATCAATCCTGATCCAGAGGACAATGGCATCCGGTTGTCGCAATCTCGAATGGCAAGCATACCAAAGCGACTGCGACACGGAGATCGTCTGACATTGGGCAGCACGACCTTCGAAGTACACATACACGACGACCAGAGACCATGCAGAGAATGCGCCGTCACGGGACAAGAGGAGATTCCGCTATTCCCAGCACCCAAGAAGACTTCAGGGAAGAGGACGCGAGATGCTGCTGGTATAGATCTTGACGTATCCTCTGTATCGACATCCTACGGTGGAGAAAAGGATCCGAAGAAGGCTTTGACCATGCTGAAGCGTAGCCTCCTGACCCGTCATGACGACTCAAAGTTTGCTTCAATCTCTACGGCACCTATTGAAGCTCCAAATGAATATGTGGACCGGGCTGCTCGTCGACGACTATTGCATCCCAACTCTCGACCCGAAACACCTGGTGTGCCTCCCGTATCCAACTCATACCCAAAAATGACGAAGTCACCTTCGATGACTGAGGAGGAGGTGCCATCGAAGATCTTGATCTCGCAGCCACCAGCCCCGTTGTTATCGACCAACATTGGACATCGTCTGCTGATGCAGCAAGGATGGGCACCTGGTACTACGCTGGGCACGTCTCTGGATTCGTCTGAAGAGCGCATTGCCCTTGTTGATCCCCTTGAAGTGAAGGCAACTCAGAATCGCGCAGGCCTCGGAACCAAGCACTCCCCTGCCCCCGCAGAAGCACTTCAAAGTCCAAGCGTCAGTTGGAAGGAAAGAGAGAAGTTCAAACGGTTTGAAGAGTTCAGGCGCAAGTAGTTAGGCTACTTGTTACATTCGTCCATCTCGCCTTACTATCCACTATGAGGTCTTTTTCCTTGATTCTTTGGCTTAGCCGTATCATAACGCGAAGTACGTTGACGAGTTCATTAATCAAAATGATTGGCGAGTCTCAGAGCACGTGATGGCGCGTCGCGATCGTGGTCGTGTTGTTTGGCTCTTTGTTTGACGTGCACGTGAGGGTTGGTACTAGCTCATGTTCAAGTTGGGTTTTGGTCCGACGTTAACCAACGGTTTTGGTTTCAATCGTTCCCTTCTCCCTTTCCGCCTTGGTCCTCCTTGCCCAGAGTCCGACAGGGCCCAGTAATCTTCAATAATTTTCGACATTATCTCAAGAAATCTCCAACGTTTTATTTTCCAATCGTCATATATCACTTTCATTTAGTCCATTGCAACGATGGCCACGAATTATGCCCGCGTAATGCTCTACGTTACCTCTGTCTCAATCGTGTGTCTGACTTTGTCTCCTAGCTACCACAACGAAGGACACTCGCTCAACGCGCCAAAGGCGACGAGAACGCCATGAGCCGCCACGTTCGTCAGACTTCGAATATTGGAACAACTGGACCAGTTCGGTTCTCGGCCAAGGAGAATGCAGTCAAGGGTACTACGACGCGCCAGGCGCTCAGCGAGGTGACTGTGGCCGCGCTGAATCGTAACAGGGTATGTTTCGTTGGTTTTCGCCGCAAGGGCTGTTGATAGACATGTCGATCAGGACGCGCTCAAGTCCGGCCTTGGAAAGGAAAAGGAAGAAGTAGGATTGAAGCGCGGCCGTTCAGATTCAACGACATTGGCTCAACGCGTACCACTTGGTCCTGGCCGAGGTCAAGCAGCTCCTCCCGTAACCAACATTGTCAACGCTCGTATCCTCCCCCAGCGCCGCGTGGTGTCCCAACCTACCCAGTCAAAACGCTCGTCAAAAGTCGCCGTCACTGTACAAATCCAAGAAGAAATTGAAGTCAAGGATGAGCTCCCGCAAAGCGAAATGGAAGTAGAGGAACCTGTACGACTTTACGACGAAGAAGACGATTTAATCGTAAACGAACAAGAAGTAGAGGCCATGGTCGGTGTCGACAATGACAGTGAAGTTGAAGACGAAGATGAAGACGATCTTGCGCCCTTGCCTTTGCCTCATTCTGAAGCAAAGACCGGCCGAGTCTGGCCTGAAGTAGCGACAGAACGAGCCAAGCGCTATCAAAGAGAACTTCAGGCCATCCGGGAGAGATTTGAAGACGAAGTTGATATGCACGACACGACGATGGTGTCAGAGTATTCTGATGAGATTTTCGAATACATGGCTGATCTTGAGGTATGTTTCGTTCTTTGGGGCCGCGGAATCGGAAGTGATGTTTTTTATAGGAGGAGGTTATGCCTAACCCCGATTATATGGACGGACAAAACGAGATTTCGTGGTCGATGCGGCAAACGCTCGTTGACTGGCTTTTGCAAGTGCACCTGCGATATCATATGCTGCCAGAGACGCTATGGATAGCAGTGAACATCGTAGATCGCTTCCTCACCAAAAGGGTTGTTTCATTAGTGAAGCTCCAGCTCGTTGGAGTGACGGCGATGTTCATCGCGGCTAAGTACGAGGAAATCCTTGCACCTTCTGTCGAGGAGTTCGTCTACATGACGGAAAAGGGTTACACCAAGGAAGAGATCTTAAAGGGCGAGCGAATAATGCTCCAGACCCTTGACTTCCAAATATCGCACTACTGCTCACCGTACAGCTGGATGAGGAAAATCAGCAAGGCCGACGACTACGATATTCAGACGAGGACACTTAGCAAGTTTTTGACCGAAGTTACTCTGTTGGACCACCGTTTCCTGCGGGTAAAGCCCAGTCTTATCGCGGCTGTTGGGATGTACAGTTCAAGGAGGATGTTGGGTGGCGATTGGGTAAGTGGTAGCTTCCAACTTCACATGCGGAATCCTCCTGGAATCCGCATTGTGATGATTCGCGGTCATGTGACTCATGACTTCCACTTTTTCAGAATGAAGCATTCGTGTTCTTCTCCGGTTATACAGAAGAACAATTAATTCCTGGGCATGACATGTTGGTGCAGAAGCTTGCTGAAGAGAACTTCCATCGCCAATACGTCTGCAAAAAGTATGCAAACAAGAAGTTCCTCAAAGCTTCTGTCTTCGCCATTGAATGGGCAAAGAAATCCATCAACGGCTCGGACGACGATCAGGACTCGATGGTCCTCGGCGAGTGAAAGCTGCCTGCCTTGACGATTTATCTGGACTTTCCGATGTGTCTTTTGATCTGTACTCCCATATATCCCACCATCTCGTTCCCTCTTTGTCTTTTCCTCTTATCTTCTTTCGCCATCTGCAAACCCTCTGTTCAATTAGCCTCCCACCGGTCACCATTGCATATGTCTGTTTCGTCTTTGTCACTTGCTTTTCATTTGCTGTCGTCAACACCTCTCCTTCCCTCCTTCATTCCCTTCCCTTCATCAACCACCAACCACTAGACTTACCGTCTCCCTCCGAACACTATAATGCTTCTACGGCATTTATGAAGCTATGCTCATACTCGATATACACCTCACGATCCATGTCCGCATCTGTCGCTCTTTTATCTATCTATTTCATCTGTTCCGGTTCTGTACTACTATTTTCTGTCAATTATTCTGGCATTTTTTCCTTCTCTCTCGTAATTCCCAGCTCGGTTATAGACCCTCGGATTCGTTCATTTCTCTCTGATAACCTGTCCCGGATTATTACATTCAACCGCCATTTTCAAAACTCGAGACTCCCGTGCTGTGCAGGGTATATAGTGCAGTCTCTTTTATATCTGTATATGTACTATGCATAGCGCGAGCCGCTCTCGAAGATGATATTATTTATGACCTCTTCATCTGCCTACTGCCTACTGACAGACCAGTGATAGTGAGAGACGAGACGGAACGGAGTGCACCCCAGCGTAAATGCATGACATCAGCCACAGTCTTGCGATACCCGACCGGCCATTCCGCTAACCCAGGTTTATCACATGTCCCCCTGTCCGTTATAAACCCTCGTCCCTTCGCGTCTTGCATCCTCTCCCTGATTATAGTCTCCCGCAAAAGTTCATATAGGATGTCGTTCAAAGGCCATACAGTTGTTATTACTGGTGCCGGAGGAGGATTGGGCAAGGCGTAAGCTTCTGGTCCTATGTCTTTATATCAGGAACAGCGAACTCAAACTTGCGGCCGCACTTACCAGATATTCACTTTTGTTTGCGTCAAGAGGTGCGAACGTCGTTGTGAACGACTTCAATGGAGCTGCAGCCCAAAATGTTGTCGATGAAATTAACAAAGGTTCGCGCGTTGTCTGTAACATAAACCAGTGCATGACGTAGCTCATAATGTTCAAGCTGGAGGCAAGGCTGTAGTGAATACATCGTCTGTTACGGACGGAGCTGCTGTAATCAAGACTGCCGTCGATAACTTTGGCACGGTCACCATTCTCATTAACAACGCTGGTATTTTGAGGGATAAAGGGTGCGTAATGCTCTTTCGTCTGAGTCCTAAGTCGTTGACAAAGCGTCCTACGTAGCTTCAAGAACATGTCGGACAAGGAGTGGGATCAGATTACCGAGGTCCACCTCAAAGGTGCATTTGCTTGCACAAAGGCTGCTTGGCCTATCTTCCGCAAGCAGAAATTTGGACGAGTAATCAATACGGCCAGTGCAGCTGGTCTTTATGGTGCGTGCCTCTGGTACGCCTCGTTTCTGGGTGTTCAAACTACCATCACAGGTAACTTTGGCCAGGCCAACTATAGCGCTGCAAAGATGGGCCTTGTCGGCTTCACAAAGACTTTGGCTCGTGAAGGTGCAAAGTACAACATCAAGTCGACTGCAATTGCACCTGTACGTTTTCTATCGTGCTACGAAAGAATTCAACTCAGCTTCTCTTGACAGATTGCTGCCTCACCAATGACGGAAACTATCATGCCTCCTGAAATGCTAGCGAACTTGGGTGTAAGTTCGCGAAGTCTGGGAGGAATGTCTATCTTGTACTCATGAATCGAACCTCAGCCTGAATACGTCGCACCCTTTGTTGCTGCGCTGTGCCACCCTGATGGTCCTGATGCGTCTGGCAAAGTCTTTGAATTGGGCGCCGGTTTCATCGCTGAAATTCGATGGGAGAGGAGCAAAGGCGCTATATTCAAAACTGACAGCAGCTTCACCCCGTCAGCTGTGGGTCGAATCAGATTACATTGCGGGTCTACAACTCATTCACATTGATAGGTGAAAGCCAAGTGGGCAGAAGTGACTGATTTCAGCAATCCCGACTTCCCAAACAACGTCACAGACGTCGATTCCGTGGTATGTAAACATGACGATGTCTGCCTGAGTACCACTCACTGGTTGGTAGGGCAAACTCGAGACCGCCAAGAAACTTCCTCCCAATCCTCAAGCATCCCCTGAAGTGCGCTTCGATGGTCAGACTGTAATTATCACGGGTGCTGGAGCTGGGCTTGGGCGTGCATACGCCCTCATGTATGGCAGACTTGGTGCCAATGTCGTCGTCAATGACGTTAGCGACAAAGGAGCTAATAGCGTAGTCGGCGAGATTACCAAAGGTCGGCTTCTTTCTTCGTTTGACGCTCGTCTTTCCTCTTAAGATTGCGAATCTAGCTGGTGGAAAAGCCGCAGCAGCTGTATGCTCCGTTGAAGACGCTGACAAGATTGTCCAGGTTGCCCTGGAGAAGTTTGGCGGTGTCCATATCCTTATCGCAAACGCTGGCATCCTGCGCGACAAGTCGTTCCAAGCCATGTCTGAGCAGGAATGGGATCTTGTACTTGCAGTTCATCTTCGGTATGTGATAAATAGTTTCGCGAAGAGTCGAAAAGCACAGTTGACTGATCTTTACTGCAGTGGAACTTACAAGGTGATCTTATAATACAAGGTCATTGGCATGCATGCTTATCATGTGTCAGTGCGCGAAAGCTGTGTGGCCTATCTTCCAGAAACAAAAATATGGTCGTATTGTCACCACCTGCTCTCAAGTCGGCATCTGTAAGCTATCCTACCTCTTGGTAGTTTGTCTTTCTAACCGCTCTTTATTCGAGATGGCAACTTTGGCCAAGCAAACGTATGAACGAGGCTTTTTTCTCCTTGTCTTTACTCAAGCGCGTTCCAGTATTCAACTGCGAAAGCTGGAATTATGGGCCTTACTAAAACTCTCGCCTTTGAAGGCAAGAAGTACAATATTCTGGCCAATGTCATTGCACCATCTGCTGGAACTGCTATGACAAGCACTATATGGTAATCTTTCTCACTCCTCGATAGTCTTTTTTTATTCTAAAACGCCTCCAGGCCTCAGGAATGGGTTGACGCATTCAAGGTTGGCTTTCTCGTAATCTAGCAGAAGAAGTATTCAATCGTCTTCTATCAGCCTGACTATATTGCACCAGTCGTTGGCTACCTAAGCAGCAAAGGTGAGAAACCTTTTGCATTCCACCCTTCCGTACCGCTGTTGACTGGTACTCTGCAATCAGATAACGAGGAAACTTCCGGCGCCTTGTTCGAGATTCTCGGTGGCTGGGCAGCACAGACTCGGTGGCAGCGAGCAGGCGGCCATGGATTCCCTTCTAGCAAACCCTACACGGTAGAGGATGTCTTTGCCAAGTGGGATCAAATTACGAAGTTCGGTAAGTCGGTACTTCTTTCAGGCTGTCCCCTGAAGTCCTCAAAATTCCCTACTCTGTAGACGACCGTGCTACACATCCGACATCAACCCAGGAAGCAATTCAGCAGGTGGGCCCTTTTTGCCTCTTTCGATTCGTTCATTCTAACGAGGCTTGTGTACAGATTGTAGAGAATTTTGGCAACAAAGGGGACGATGTCAAGGCAAAACTGTAATTATACTTAGATACCCCTCTACATCTTTCATTGCATGTATCTTGTAATTTTATCACGTTCTTCTCGACCCTCGTTATCTGGCTATACACATGGCGAGAAGCGTCAATATCGAATGATTTAAGGACCGGGGCTAGGTTCATTACGTCGATTAAGCATGTGATTGTTTCTTTTACCTCTCCACGATGGTCCACTACCGCCAGATTCTGTCCTTGAACACCGAATACCTGACCACCTTCTTGCTTGATTCCTCTCCTGGCTGCCATGGTGTCCTTCAAAGATCCAAATGCCTTTGCTGATCCCGAGGATTCCCAGCTTGTCCGCGACGCAAAGAAGGCCCCTACCGAGCCGTCCACCTACTCTTACACGGAGGTAGGGCGGACTACAGTTCAGTTCTGACCAAGAGACTAAGGGGTCGTTTCATAGCGGGATGTTATACTCTATAACCTAGGGATTGGAGCTACTGAAAAGGAACTCAAATGGGTGTTTGAAGGAGACGACGAGTTCTCCGCCTTGCCAACCTTTGGTGTTATCCCGCAGTTTCCTTGCAGCTCTTCGCTGCCTCTGGACTGGCTGCCCAACTTCAACCCGGTACGGACCTTATTACGTCCTTCATCACTTACACGGAGCTTACGACTGTGATCCATAGGCAAAACTGCTCCATGGAGAACAATATCTGAACATCAAAGCACCCATTCCAACGTCTGGCGAGTTGGTCAGTGAGGCCAGGTAGGTTCTCTTGAAGAATTCAGTATACCCAATGATGGACTTCCTCGAGCAGATTATTGGAGGTCCTTGATAAAGGCAAGGCTGCAGCCGTAACGACGATTGTCGAAACGCGCGATAAGAATACTGGCACCCTCATTTTTGAGAACCAGTCCACTGTTTTCATCCGGGGCTCCGGAGGTTTCGGTGGGAAACGTACTGGTAGTGGTAAGATTAAGTCCTGCCCACGGCCGGATTTCTGCTGCTTACCCGTCTTGACTAGACCGTGGAGCAGCCTCTGCTGCTAACACGCCACCAAATCGCAGCCCAGATGCTGTGATAGAAGAGAAGACAAGCACATCGCAAGCCGCTCTGTACCGGTAAATTTACCTTTTCGTGCTCTGACTTGTTTCAAGCCTGCTCATTCATGTAGCTTGAGCGGTGATTATAATCCTTTACATGTACGTCCTGGCTTCCTCATGGTTCTCGAACTCTATACTGAAAGAGCGCGATAGATTCTCCCCGAATTCGCGGCCATAGGTGGCTTCGATCAACCTATCCTGCATGGTCTTTGCTCTATGGGGATTGCTGGAAAACATGTTCTCAAAACGTATGGGCCTTATAAGGACATCAAAGTCCGGTGAGACACCACACCTCAACTTACGCAGCAGTCGGACCTTTTCTCATGGTCTGGAGCAGATTTGCTGGCGTTGTATACCCAGGAGAGACTATTGTGACTGAGATGTGGAAAGAGGGACATAAAGTCATATTTAGTGAGTTGAGATATGCTGAGACCCCAGATTGATGCAAGCTCATTCCATCATCAGCTGCGAGAGTGAAGGAACGAAACTCAGTAGCTTTGGCAGCAGCCGCAGTCACTCTCGAAGACGTGTCTCAAAAAGCCAAGTTGTGAATTATTTGAAATCAATCAGAATAATACACCTGTCGTAAATCAATTGTGGTAATACATCATGAATTAGTGGGTATATGAGAGATTATGAAATATGTAGAAATTGATCATAACTACTTGTCTATGTGATCAAGTTAAAAGAGTGTGAGAGTTCAAGTGTATGTGGGTATAATAACTTAGTGGCACATTGCAAGCCCTTTGGAAGGGTCAGAACCTGGTGCAAAATGTCGTTAGCAAGTGAAATCATAACCCAAGAACTAGCGTACCAGGATAAAACCAGAAAGTTACTGCAAGAATGATATAGAGTCCTATGGATGCGTCAAAAATTGCTTGAATCATGATTCAGGCGAGGTAATTTACCCATTAGAATAAAGCCTTCTAGCCAATTAGATTTGCCATCTTGAACGACATAGTTTACAGTTATAACTAGAGGGAAGTAATGTTTCGGCCTGATACAAGACTTCGTAAAAGGATCGACTCACCAGCAAGGAACATTGCTATTGATTCGTATGGATCGAAAAGGAGACTCAGGGGCTTCCCCAGGATCCAACCAAGGACAACGATGAAACTTAGAACAAAGCATCAGCGTCTGGGCAGATCAGAAGAGAGGGCAAGACTCACGGAATGACAAAGAGTGCGATTTGCTAAAGGTTGACAGGAATTAGCAATAGGATCCTCCTAGAAAGAGATGTGCTTACAATACTTGAGCCAACGGCGACACTCAAACTTAGGTTGAGCTTGTCCTTTACGGATACACTGACAGCTGTTACGTGTTCTACACAGGCATCACATTAGCCAATCGATATATCATTCCGACGCGAAGATACGAACCAGCGGCGTTTCCAACGATGGGTAGAAGAATGATTCCAACAAATTCCGTGCTAATATGGCCGGTAGCTGTCAGCCCAGTGATTGAATCAACCAGGAACTCGGCAGTGACGGCGACGAGCTAGAGATAGGGAGCACTCAACAACAAACTTGAGCAGAAGAGAATGCATGCGTACTACAGTCACAGTCACCAATAAGCCAATGGTCATCCACAGACTCAACATCGGTGTCTCCACTTCTTCTTCTCGTTCAGGGATGGGGGCATGGATATCTTGAACGCGGTTCTCTATCGTTGGGAGAGTCTGACTGCTCTCCACCGAAGTAGTCCCATTGGTATTATTTGCCTCGACGTTGCCAGCCTCGGCATCTTTGTGAAAGTGCTTTAGACGTCTCGGTATACGGAATTTAGGCGAAGTATAATTTGTAGTCTTGAATGCATTGTTCTTGTCGTCATAAAGAGCGGCGTGAGAGTACAGTTGGAAACTGAGATAGCCAGCATATACTGTGATGCACCATGTGAGAAGACTCATCGGCTGTCCACATGTGAAGGACCTTACTGAAGAGAAGCACGACAGCAACCTATCACGGACCGACGATTAGAAAAAATAAGGCATAAAAGGGAAAAGCACATACACCATGGCTAACAGCGAGGATATCATGGCCTTCTTGTTGATCAGATAAATTGGGGTCCGCAGTGAAATGGAAAGCCGCCGGAAGGAGAACAGCAATCACACTGATGGTCAACAAAGAGGAATTTAATTGAGAGGCGCCTGAAGGATCGACGGATCAGTGGCGAGCGGTTATTCGGGGAAGACTCCACGCACTGACGCCAAAGCCTTGTTCAGAGTATTTTAAGCCGCCGGCAAAGAAACACATTCCGAGAACAAGGACTAAAGGAATAAGGAGTGCGGACCCTGATCAGTTGCCATCAAACAAGCGCGACACCTGGGCGCTTACGAAGGTTACTGAGGACAGATCCCACCACTGGGAAAATGATAAATTAGTACGCTGACGTTGAACCCCACAGTTACGATCGTGTTTCGCTTGGATAACGATCGTACCTCTGGGAGCAAGGAATGACGTAGACTTACATGATGCTTGCACCACTTGTAATTGACACTGCACCAACGCAATGATCTTGTGGGATGTCAGCCTACACGTACCGAGACAGTAGTTCATAAAAATGTGCTTACAGCAACTATTAGTTCCACACTGTTGGTAACATTCAGTCCTTCAGAAGCTTCGTAGCATACAAATGCACTTACGCATTTCCCTGTAGTCCCAAATGATTCAGAAGCTATCCTTTAAGGAAGAAACTTGTTGAACTCACAAGTGTAGCATTCAGGAGCCCTGCGAGAGTCTGTCCTACTCGGAGCGATAGCTCTTCTGTAGCAAAACCAAGCAACTAACAGATTGTTAGAGTCATAGCCTCACCAGAAATCTGAATTTGGATCTCACTTTGGCAAGAGGAATGATAGCGAAGAATGAGACTAGATAAGAAGACAAACATCAGATCTCAGTACGACACAATGCACACAGAACAAACCCTCACATATGAAAATAATCGTGTCTCTATTTTCGAACGATTTCGGTAATGCAAAATGCAATACCCACTGTGCAACAACTGGCAGTCAGATCTTCTGAGAGCAAAAATGCACTGGAACGTCGGAAACCCACAGAAACAGGAATACAAAAAAGCAACAGATTAAGCCCTGGATTACAGTGAGGTCAGGTTCTGTTCCGGCTTATTGAGGTGGGGACGCACAAGAAGCTGTTATAATTGATTTCAGACTGGTCCAAAACCCTGGAGGGTCGCCCACTTTCCTTGGGGGCGTGAGCATGAGGGTCGTCCGTTCGCGAAGGAGTTGGAAACGTGAACGAGGGGAGGTCGATAGAGTACTTTGTCTTTGTGTTAATACTGGTTGATCCCGGGCAGTCGTGTTTCCTATAGGTGAAGCGTGGCCATTTGAAGTGAAGCCTTCGGCTGACGAACCTGCAGGATGAGGGTATTTAGCCAAATGAACAGTATTGAGGCAATGCAGTAGTAATCCAGGGGCATGGCCTTACCCATGTTCAACGTTATGCGGTTCTGATGCGAGAGGCCGACGGAATGGGAGAAGAATTCCAACGATCACGCTTGACGACCTTTATATGTGGCCTGGGTGTGTGGACTATATTTGTACTCGTGGAAAAAACATGGATGCTCCAACAATTGGATACAACTCAAAATTCACTGCCTCTCCTGTGGCCTATTGACTTCCTCAAGTATTGTTCCCAAAGCCACAGCCGTGCCCAGTGTCTAGTGCCTCGCGACGGCCTACGACTCAAGACTGCTCAGAACGTGCATCAATCGCAGTAAACATTCGCCAAAAATGCTGATAATGGATGTCGTACAATCGCGCGAGGCTGTGCCTTGCCAAGCTCGACTCCAGCGATTAGCCGAAAAGGTGCGTGCCGAGAATAGATGACCCGCTTCCCGCCAAGGCTCTGCCTGCCAGAGACCTGCTGGGCGGGCGTGGTCTTCAGAGCTGCGCATTGCGCGCTGCATGAAGCAGGTATTGGGCCGTTTGGCCCTATTGACGAAATAACTTTATGTCAATCAGTCCCGTTCTGCCGTGAACGGGTATCTAGTAACATCCGCTGACCTTACCGAACAGGGTTTCCACTGAGATCCTAGGTAATCCAACGCAGGACGAACTAGGCGTGTCGACTCGAAGCAAAAGCATGGTTCCAAATCCTATTAACCCTATGACCCTACTATAACATAAATCCATGGACTAGAACTCGCGGATTGGGCGAGGTTATATATCCTTGCCCCTTTGGGGGCTGACCTACTCCTAAAATCCCACAAAATGTTGAAATAGTTCGCACGTCCAAGACATGGC
>NHYE01005580.1:0-50352 GCA_002938385.1 Gymnopilus dilepis
CACCCCTCCCCCTCAGCCGCATCTCAGTCCTCACCCCCGCCAAAGTCGAATTCGGCTTAATACCGAAGGAGCACTGGTACCAGCCCGACTGGATCGATGAGGAGCGGGCGAAGAAGAGCAGAGAGAAGATGGTGGAGGATAATATTATTTATGGGGGCAGTGTATCGTATAGGAATATGTGTCGGTTTAATTCGGGGGTGAGTTGGGTTTTCTTTGCTTCTTGTGGGGGGTTGGGGTGGCCTGCTTTCTGCGTTGCTGGCGCTGGGCGAGGTGTCGTTGCTTGGGCGGGATGGGCGTCTTGGGCGAGTGGTCGCGCTCGGCCCGCTCACCTAGGAGGTGGACGCAGCTTCGGGGGTGAAATGTTGACAACAGACTACTGACTCTCTTTTCTTTGCTCTCTAGTTCTTCTTCCGCCACCCTCTAATGGAAAAGTATCGTTGGTACTGGCGCATTGAGTGAGTACTCCCTCCCTTTCTCGCTCTTTCTTTCCCTCTTTCCTTGCCTCTCCCTCCTTTTTTGTCTTGTCTCTCTTTCTTTTCCCTCTTCCCTTTCCTCGCTGCGTCACTTTGCCTCCACTCCGTGGCTCCCGGCTTCTTCTGCCGCCACTCTGCGCCTCCTTGATTCTTGTCTATTTGCTTGTCATTCCCCATTCTTTTCTTGGCACGGCTATCCCTGCCCACTCCGCTTCACTTGACACCTCATTTCTTGTTTTGTGGTTTATGTCACTTTTTCCTCTGCGGTTTATGTCACTTTTTCTTATCGTGTGGTTTATGTCATTCTCGTCATAAACAAAGATGTGTCGCGGGATGACATGGGAACGCTCATGCCCGTGGGCTCGGGTTGGGCGGACTGGCGCGATGGGCGGATGGACACTTGGGAGATGGATGGTGGCTATTTTGGTTGGACGGGTGAACGCGTTGACATGGGTGGGGAATTGGCGTTGCAGACGGAGACGGAGGTGATGCAGCGGCACGGCAGGACGAGCACTGGGTGTATGCGTTGTGAATTGGTGTATGTGCTTTGACCAAGGCGGAGATGTGGCATGGATAGATGGTGACGTGGGTAAAGTTTTTGAGGCGGAGGCTGGGGTGGAGGCGGGAGTTGGGCAGGGTGTATGCGCTGGAATCGGCGCACTGGGCGCTGGGGCTGGGGTTGCTGCTGGTTTCATCACTGGTGGATCAGTACGCTTGCCAAAGCTACTGTGTTCGATGCAGATGGGCTATTTTGGTTGGACATGTTGACCTGGCTATGATTCTGTGGTTGGCATTGGAGACGGGAGACAAGAGCAGGGTGTATGTATGCGCTGTGATGTGGTGTTGGTGCTGGGGCCGAGCCCATTGCTGGTGGCCTAGAGTAGGGTGATGATGGATTGTAGGCGCCGTTGCGCCTGTTGAGCTGTTCTGTGTCGTGATGGGATCATCATCACTTCCCTCAAGCCTTTTTTTATTCTGTCTTATATCTCTCACACATTGCATTCGCACTCGACTGCGCGCTAGGCGAGAGCTGTAGACGAGGGCAGGAGCAGAGTGTACGCGCTGTGGTATCCTCCAGGGCGATGGCGCTGGCGCTGGTTTCGTCTTCGCCGGTGGTAGCGGGGGCACACACCGATGACTGATGAGACCACTGCGCCTGCTGACATGGTTTCGTTTCTGCGCGGTGTATCCCAGCGCGTCTCTGTGATTCCTTGGTCCTTACTCTGTGGTTCATGTCATTCTCACCATATCCCTGCTTTGTTTCTGTCTTTCCGTCTTCACGCCGATCAATTGGACTGCGTTGGTCAACCTATCCAGGTGTGCCGTCCAAGCAGCGAGCTCCGTGCCACGAGACTGGGGCTCTTCTTCCCCTTCCCATCCCTGCTGACTCTGGCGCCCAATTGCAAGATCCTTTGGTTGACGAGGTCTTGAGGGCGCGAAAAGATTCGGAGGCGCAGGAAAGGTTCATTTGACCCCCCAGATTCTGGTACGGAGGACTTTGTTGTGTCTGGTGACGAGCGCTGGGTTGTATCTTACTATGGCGATGGGGCTGTTGCTCATTTATTCCTTTTCTTCTTTTTTCTTTTTCTGTTCTTCGTTCTTCACCTTTGTTAATTATGTCGAGCTTTCATCTGACCCCATCACCTTTCGCTGCTTCAGACCCGACGTCCACTTCCACTGCGACATCCACTACGACCCGTTCGTGTACATGGAGGATCATAATAAGGTCTACTGTGCGTGTTTCCCTCCTTATCTTTTTACAGAGTATGAAGAGTGATTGACTACGCATTGGCATGCAGCGTTCACGATAACGATGTATGAATACCATGCGACGATACCGACTCTCTGGGATACTGTCATGAGTGAGTACAAGTCCTTTCCTTAGTTTTGAGCTGTAAAGAGCTGATGTATGCGCCTTTACTCTAGAGTTTGCTGAGGAACATCCGGAATATATCGCCAAGGATAACTCGTTGAACTTCATGTCGCCTGATGGGGGCAAGTCGTACAACCTCTGCCACTGTACGTCTTCTCTCAAGCCATCTATTTTCTGCCACACCTGATGCTCACGAACTCTCCCTCCCCCTCAACAGTCTGGTCCAACTTCGAAATAGCCGACCAATCCTTCTGGCGCTCGCCCGCCTACACCGCGTTCTTCGAGTACCTCGACGCGCACGGCGGGTTCTACTACGAGCGCTGGGGCGATGCGCCCGTGCACTCCATCGCCGCTGCTTTGTTTGCGAGCAAGGAGCAGATCCACTTCTTCGATGATATTGGGTACGAGCATAACCCGTACACGCATTGTCCGAAGGGGAAGGGGCTGTGGGAGGCGGGGAGGTGTACGTGTGATCCGGCGAAGAGTTTCGGTGAGTTTCTGTTGAATTTTTCTGTTTCTGTTTTCTGTGTTCTGTTTGATGCAGTAGCTGACTTGGTTGTCTCTGTAGACTACGATGGATACTCGTGCATGTCCAAGTGGGATCGGTTCGTCGAGACGGGTCAGGGCCAGCATTGAGTGCTACCAGCCAACTCAACTCCCTGACATGACGAGGCGAGGTCGCAGCAAGGCGTTGTTGCGCTATTTATACAAGAGGAGATTATGACGACGCCGACGATCTCCTTGATCTGGCTTTTGTGCCTTTGCGACACGCCCGTGGAGCCGTTGAAAATGGGGCGTCGACATTGAACTATTAGTCCTCCATTGTTCGTTGATGCGTGTTCTGCGAAGGCTATGGACCCTCAATCTTCAGGTTCAAATACAGTATTATTATCCTGGAGTTCATCTACATGTATTGAGTTCAGAACCTACTTACCCATGCATACATATGTACCCTATATCACTTGCATTAGATAGAGATTAATTTGACAAGCTGGCTTTCCTTCTTGATCCTGAATCGAAATCCCTGAGACCACCATCGCAAACGTTCACGCGTCTCGACTCTCGACGCGTCTCTGCAGGGTGCACGTGATGGTAATTAACGGAGCCGCGATCGATGAGTCGGATTAGGGGCTGCTGACGCGTCGCGCTGTGGGCCTACACTCATCAGCCACGATTCTTTGACAAACGATTGAGAGATTGCTACGCTCTTCTTGCAAAGAATTGCGAGAAATGGCTACTACTCAGAAGACCTTTACTGTTCTTGGTATGCCTGCTGAGCAGTACTTTACTATCTACGTTCCAGCTTCTGACAGTTGAACTGTGAATGACACTCAGAGAATAACCCAGAGGTGATGAACCACCTCGCGTATAAACTTGGTCTCTCCAAGGATCTCGCATTCTACGACGTCTACTCCCTAATCGACCCCGACCTCCTCTCTTTCATCCCTCGCCCCGTCTACGCGTTGCTCGTCATCATCCCAATGACGCCAGCGTGGCACAAAGCCCGCGAGGAAGAAGACGGTCCGAAGGGCACTTATGAGGGATCGGGACCCGACGAGCCTGTGGTTTGGTTCGAGCAGACTATAAGACACTCTTGTGGTTCTGTTGGGTTGCTGCATTGTTTGTTCAACAACCCCGAGGTGGTGGGGAAGATCATACCAGGGAGCGACCTCGATGACATCCTCCGCGACTCCATCCCTCTGAAGATGGCTGAACGCGCTGACGTGCTATACAACTCCGCCGCGCTTGAAGTCGCTCACCAGGAAGCCGCCAAGCTGGGCGACACCCTCCCGCCGAGCGTGGACACCGGGGATCTGGGGCACTTCGTCGCGTTCGTGAAAGGGAGGGATGGGCATCTGTGGGAGCTGGAGGGGTCTAGGAAGGGGCCTCTGGATCGGGGCGAGCTGGGGGAGGGCGAGGATGCGTTGAGCGAGAGAGCGGTGAGGTTGGGACTGGGGAGGGTGATTGAAGAGGAGAGGAAGAAGGGTGGGGATCTGAGGTTTTCTTGTATCGCTCTGGCGCCTAGTCAACGTACAAATGAATAATGTATTCGTCGATGTGGAATGGGAATTTCTCCACTGCTGTCTGTCTGTTCCGCTATGGCCTGCCAATGACGTCTAGAAACTGAGGCACTTCCGTTAGATTCGCGTGGCAATGCGCTCATCGTCTAGCTTTGGCTCGGAGACCTCAAATGTCTAGAATTTCATAGTCGCAGTTTCACTTTTCCAAGCCCTTATCGATATCTCTCGACTAGCAATCACCTCCGTCCTTGCTTTCGCCCTTGGCCCCCACCAGCTATGTCCGACGCCGACATCGACTCCGCTACGCCCGCCGTTCAGCGGGTCGAGTCCACCGACGGTCATGAGTCTGACACAGCGTCCAACAGCTCCTACGAAACAGCCGTGCCACCTGGGAGCCCAAGAAACACAGAGCATGAGAACGACGTCGACAGGGAGAGCACCGTCTCGACTCTCGTTACTCTTCCCTCGGGATATGGGCTTTCCCGCTGGAAGCCTTGGAAATCTTGGAAACGGCGAAGCACAGCGAAAGAGAGTGTGCGCGCTGCCATCCGCGACTTCGTGCTCAGATACCATGGTTTTTGTGGACCACGGTACGCTGCTCATAATTGGCCATCCTAGACTCTAGTAGAGCCCATGTAATTGATGCGACTGAATTTGTGGACAGGCCCTTGCAGGAGGCTGAAGATATCATAGCCATGTGCAAGGCTACGTGTTCTGAGCTGTCGATCTCGCTTCCTTCCATATTGCAGGACCGTTACATCAACAAACACTCGCCGCTGTATTGGGCCATCGCCAGGAAAGAGAAGACCAGCAAGGCTGCACAAGGTCCAGGCGTGAAGTCCGTGAACATCTTCGCCACATTGCTGCCTCTTGCTCTTCCAATCACATCGGAACTCGTCATCTCGGAGTTGCGCGAGGTCTGTAGGGTGGTTTCCGAGAACAAAGCCTTCCAGCGCTTGCGCTTCGATGTGCCGGGGTTCTCTAAAGTCGAGGCGTACAGGAGCACGTCAGGAAAGCCTAGATGTGATGAGGTGAAGGTCATCACTTGGAACCACCTTTACGGGAACCTATTCAACGTCGAGATGGCGTTCCCGGATTTCAGCGAAAGGCTGCGAGCGAGAAGAACAATCGGGGCTGAATTTGTCGTCCGCGGTGGGCTTTTCTCTTTCTTTCTCCCTGGCTCAGTGCTTTGTCTTGCTGATTCTGCGTTCTCTACATCTCAGATCGGATATGGAAGTTCCTCTTCGCGTATCGAGACCTTGCTTACGAACACTGCAACTTGCGCTGCTGGACCGCACAACTGACGATAGAGGACTCAAGCCCGCCGACGTGGTTCAGCGGGTACCTTGTCCTTGTCCTCCCGCCCTCGTCGTCGAGAGCGGTCGCCTCTCGGAGGGGGTCGCAGCAGGATGATGGTATGTCAAGATTTCGAAGAAAATTTAATTTTTGCTTACCATACTCTTACGCTTTGCGTCGACTTTGAATGCTGACGGTCAGCGTCTCTCCCGAGCGTGAAGCCTATAAGACTGGGGACCAAGAATGGGCCCCTTAATCCTTGGTACGGCACTCTCTGGTCCTCTCTTGATGAAAGCCCTGGGTGGACCAGTCTTCGGTATCCGTGAGTTGCCTCTCTCCTTGATGATTTTCTTGAATTATGGATTAATCCTCATGGATCGCCGCAGTGAGTCCTCGTATCTGTCTGAAGATGGGACGTTACACGTCAGATTAGAGGCTCGATTGGGGCACGGGCATACTTGGTAAAAGTTGACGCAGGTTCAAGGCTACTTACTGAATTTAATCTTTCCATGAGAATTCCTGTTGTTTTGGTCGGGTATAGTACTACACGAATTAATAAGGTCTGGAGTTCGATTTGTTAGAATGATCGTTGTTCATGCACATGTTGATGCGCTATATGGGTCCAAGACGCTGGCACCTACCGATGAATGACACCGGGAAAAGCTCGGAAACCGGCGTTCAGTATTGGACCATGCCAGTTGACTTCACCTCACCTCACCCAGCACATTCCTGAATGGGACCACGGAACTTGAAGAGGACTTGTCGATGTTGTTTACGAAGGTGGTGTCCAGGACAGACCAAACAACCTCGGAGGCGAAGCGAGAGGTCCGCAGTATCGGTGGATAGATTTGCGCAGCCACAAAATGCTGCGCAGGCGGCAGTACCACTACATTGAAGGCGATGCATCAGAGGACCGTGGTACTAATCAAATGTCTTTCCTGGCCCTTATCATGTCGCCCCAGTCTTGCTTTGCTCGAACCCTCTTCCTAAGTCATCAAACCTTTGAAACCTTTCAAGAGCCCTAGCCATGGTCGCCAAACAGGATGTGTTCGATCCACCGGCCTATGAGGACCTTGTTCCTACTTCTGGTGGAACTCCAGGGTCCACCACCTCCCCAGCTTCTGCTGGCCCATCTTCGTCGTCCTCTGCACAATTCAAGACACTGCCCACACCACCACCGTCAGCCACGCCCGCCACCACCCCCTCGTCAGCATCATGGGGATCGTGGTCTCTCCCCTGGAACAAGGCTCACAACGAGGTCAAGGAGAACGTGCGCAGTCTCGTACGGCAGATCGTCGTGGGTATAGGCCCCTCGTCTGAGAGGGGCACTGAAGCAACTACAGAGGCGCTTGGGGGGATCATGCACAGCTGTGCCGATACCTGCGCTAAGCACTCCGTGTCGTTCGCTTCGATACTGCAGGAGCGGTATATCGAGGGGCATTCACCGCTTTACTGGGCCATCGTCAAGCAAACACCTTCAAGACCCAGTGCGGGATTCAACATTGACGAGAAGCACGCCGACGCCGACGTCTTTGCTATTCTTCTTGCTTATGCCCTTCCTTTGGATTCACGCACTACCATCGCCGAGCTCCGCTTGGCTTGCATGTCCATGTCAAACCAAGCTGCGTTTCAGCGCCTTCGCTTGGCTGCGCCCAGCTTCTCCTCCCTCTCGAGCACGGATAGAATTCTACTCGGTCCTTCTCAAGGCCTGGAGTCCGACGTGGACGTCACACTAGGCAGTGAAAGTGATGGAGGTGCCTTTGCGGTCGATATGCGGTTTGCGCAGTTCCACAAGAGGCTGATGGTGAATAGGGAAGTGAGCGTGGAGTTTGTTGTAAGGAGTAAGTCCTTAGGTTGACGAGTCTTATCTGATTGAGCGTCCTTGCTGAGGAATTGTCTTTCATTTTCCGCAGATCGCATCTGGAAATTCTCGCTCATGTTCATGAACGACGACTGGCCCAATTCAGGCCCTAAACAGGGAACTTGGGGTGCCAAACTCGCCCTCAAAGACACGAGTTCCCCCACGTTCTTCGACGGCCGCTTGGTTTTGATTGACCCGAACGTCGAACGTAGCCAGGAGCATCCAGTTTCATCTTCTTCTCAATCGTCGAGTAAGCGTGGCATTTTCTACATTTCCCCTACTGTTATTAAGATTTATATTCGCTTCTTATAGCTACCTCTCATGGTGTGCACTTCATCCGCATGCGCTCTCCGAGGGACAATCGTCTCGAGCCGAGTTATGAAAAATCTCGCCAGATTGGTATTTCTTTGGAAGATGAACCTGCATTTTCGAGTCTGCAATATGCGTACGTTCTGATTTCTCCTTGTTCACTTTCGACGATCTACTGAGCATATAATCTTTCGCAGTGAGAGTTATTACATTCCCGCTGACGGTGTCTTGACTGTTCGATTGGAAGCCCGCCTCACAAAACCTTCTAATATCCCCAGTGATGATTGTCTAATTTGTTAATCTGTTCCACCATCTTTGGCGAACTATTTTACACATTCTGACACCTTTATCTTGTGTTCTATGTAGAGAGTAATGTATTTTCCTTGCGCCCTAAATTTGTCCAGTCATCTCGAAGGGAGGGCATTCGAATTCTGCTTAGCTTCCTAGAGCCAATTTGGGATGCGATGGCCAGTATAACGAAGTTGTAAAGAATGTTGAGGATGACGAGGGCGGCGTGCAGCAGGGCGAGCGCGATGTAAGGAACGATGAGCTGGCCCTGCTGCACTTGCCGCTCAGTTGGACGCTGTGACCGGCTTCTTGCGGCGATGCCGCTTGCGCCGGTCACTTGGCTAATCTCTCGTTCGTCGCGTTTTCAACCGCGTCAACAACCACCTTCGAATAGCTAGGAGACCTTTCATGCGAATACGTCCCAAGTCGGTTGTCTATCAGCCACGAACAGCTCTATGAACCATAGCCCGCTTCAGAACATGACTATATGCGATGTCTCGCTCGCTCGTCCAGGAATCCCCTGGGATCCGCCGATACTTCGCCAAAACTTGCCATGTAGCACAGGTCCGCCTTTAAGACGATGACTGGATCGTATTCTAGTTGAAGAAGGGTCGGATTACTATGGGCTGCAATATATACTTGATTGTAGTGAGTGTATATCGCGTCGCTCCGTCTGCCCTGGATCTCATAGGTTTTATCCCTGAAGGACGGCAAGACGTGGACAATTTGATCTTCACATCGGGTCTGCGACGTCTGCGAGGCACCTTCTCAAAGGTGGGGGCTGACGCTCTGACGGCCCGCGTGTGCAACCGTACGTCCCACCATAGCTCATGAACACCTCAACTGACTTGCAGTACAACCTTTTTATCGCTCACGCCACCTCCATTTGCTTCCCGAATTTCTTCCCGGAGGTGTCATCAGGCTGTTCGAGATGTACTTAAGCCCCGTTCTTGTCATGGCGCAGGTATCTCCAATTATCATGCTTCGTACAATTTTTTATACATTCTCACTTGTCGTTCTCGTTGCAGGTCAAGCTGCGCCCTACGGGCAATGTGGAGGCCAGAACTGGACAGGAGCAACCACTTGCACCTCTGGGTATTGACTTCCCTTACGTGTGTCAAGAGGTTTCTGACGATATTATTCAGTTGGACGTGTGTCTACTCCAATCCATACTACTCCCAATGCTTGCAAGGCACATCCTCAGCGTCGTCCACTACGAGCACTTCGACGGGGTCCTCCTCAGCAAGTTCTCATACCACGACTACAACGAGCAAAACATCTAGTACTTCGTCGACGAGCTCACCTAGTAGTACTCTCACTGGCATAGCTGCAACGGCTCCGACCTTGAGACCATCAACAGCGACTGGAAAATTGCCAGCTCTTGGGTAAGGCGATTGTTCTTCAAGAGATAGATTAGCTTCTCACCCACGAACAGATGGAACTCTTGGAATGCCTATGGCTGCAGTACGGCCTGACAATTTGTCCTGATGTCCTCGTGTTCATGGCGATCGAACTCCTTCAGATATCAACGAAGCTAAGGTCATAGCCGCAGCAAATCAATTCGTCTCACTCGGTTTGCAATCTGCAGGGTACCAATACGTCAATATTGATGTAGGTTATTTCGATGAAGAGTCAACAGTATATCTGAGTGTTTCCAGGATTGCTGGTCCTTGCAAAGCCGCGACGCCACAACTAAGCAGATCGTTCCAGATCCGAACAAATTTCCTAATGGCATAAACTCAGTGGCGACCCAAGTTCATAGTCTGGGCCTCAAATTTGGAATTTACGGGTGAGTACAGGGTAAATCCCTGTCAATACGCTGAACCCCCTCCTGATTTACTTTTCAGCGACGCGGGAACAGCGACTTGTTCTGGTTTTCCCGGTTCTCTGGGAAACGAAGCCCTTGACGCAGCGACATTCAGCTCTTGGGGCGTTGACTACTTGAAGTATGGTAAGGCGCCTTCAAACACTCAGATAGTGACCATTCTTACCATCGCATTGTCCAGACAACTGTAATGTACCGGGAAATTGGTCTGACTCTGGAGTGAGCGGCGCAAATTATCATCACCATCTTGCAGAAGGAGCTGATCAGGATCTTGTAGACGCCTCAAAATAACGACTGGTAGTGAGTCGCATTACGAACCACGAGTTTTTTTTTTGTTATCGACCGATTGAGTTTCCAGCAACTCAAATTCGGCTATTCGGTATCGTCAAATGACGTGAGTATCTATTTCTCAGTTCATATGCATGTTCTCATATCGCCAGCAGAGCAGCACTTGACGGGGTGTCACATCCTATCCAGTTCTCGCTTTGTATCTGGGGGGCTGCGAACGTATGGCAGTGGGGAGCTCGAGTAGTAAGCATGTCCAATTGCCCGTCTCCCATCATCAGATGTCCAATCCTTCCAGGGCCATTCGTGGAGGATTGGAAGCGATTCAAGGTACTGTCTATTCAAAAAAGTCCGATTATGAAATGTCTCCTGAACAACGTTGATTTCAGCGCAAGCTGGTCGTATATTACCAATGTTATCAACAGCAATATCAACATTCTGTCTTATGTCGACTTCTACGCACACAATGACATGGACATGATGGAAATCGGTCCGTATGGCGCTCGTCCACGGTATAGACAACTTATACGTTATGATAGGCAATGGAGGTCTTACTCTTCAGGAACAACGCACTCACTTTGCTGCCTGGGCATTCCTTAAGAGCCCTATCTTGCTGTGAGAGATTTCCTCTTGTCGATCTCTATTGCCTTATGCTAATGCTCTGTGGTAGGGGGACAGACGTAAGCTTCTACCCTCATGCTTATCTAGAATTATATGCTGACAAGATTACAGCTAAGCGCATTGAATTCGACTCAGCTGGCGATCATCACGAACCCAGAACTCTTGGCATTCCATCAAGATGCGAATGTCGGAGCACCAGCCATGCCATTTAATGCTTTCTCTGGAATGGCTTCTACTTCGCCTCCAGAATACTACGCGGGAAACTCGACTAAAGGGACGCATGTGTTTATTATCAACACGTCCAGCAGCAGCGCAACTAAGCAATTTGCCTTTGCGAATGTTCCTGGTCTAAGTGCCTCCGGGAGCTTTAAGGTACACGACATGTGGGCTGGTACAGATCTCTCTGGAACGTCTTCGTCAACGTTTTCCGTCAGTGTGGCGCCGCACGATACCGTTGCTTATCTTATCACCAAGGCGTAGTGGTATCTTTCCTGCCCCTCAGATCATTATTTTCGTTCTATAAATGGTATAAATTTCCGTTTGCGGAATCTTAGCTCTCAAAATATCTGGGTCACCAGTCACCTGCCATGACGTCAAAAGTTTTACCCTTCAATTCATTGTCTACGTAATCTGTGTCAAGTGCTTCTACCCCCCGCTCATGCATCGTTACCACCACAATCATGTTCCGGACAGCTACCCATCGAAAAGTCTTCCAAGCTCGACCGCTCTCTGGCGCCTTGCGCCAAACTCATAACATGTGCAGACTCGGCTTGCCCGAAATTCGGCCAGTCAAGGCTATTGATTCAATAGATTGGCCAAAAGCGACATCCGGAGACCACTGCACTCTGGGGACGGATAACGACGAATACAGATGTGTTGACACGAATCCAAGCAGCGTAACCCAGCCTTACGAACATCCGAGGGACAGCGGCAGGCAGTTGCGCTATGGCTGCGTCCGAGACTATCATCCAGACGACTCTCTGGAAGCGTTGCTTGGGATCATCAAGAAGGAAGTCGAAGAAGACATCGTTCATCAGAAATCTTGAGTCAGATCACTCATGAAGGCACTATATTTGACCTGTACGTCTTTAGCTCGGTTCTAGATCGCATTGCTGAGTATTCCTTAGTTTTACCGGTCCCCTGTCAGAAGTTTCCCTTGATCCTTTGCTCTCTATCTCCTGTATATCAAATGCGCGACCAAGTTATGCCATTCTTCAGTTCCGTGTCGGAAAAACTCGAACTCGTCGATTGATCAAAGCCCAAAGCTCCAGGAGATATGTCATGCGCTTTAAATCAATCAGAACCTTTGCTACAACCAATTGCACCGTCACGTACGAATAAACTTGAGGATAAAATGGACAGGGCGGTCATTTAGCGAATGTACCTAGAAGGAGCTGAGGACTCACGAAAGCAGTGAAATCGGCCTGCCATCCAGTTCCAAAAAATAGCAATCTGTCATTATTGCAGCTCACGACCGTGCCGCTAGATAAGCTGTTGATGTCCTTAAACGACAAGTTGCCTTCGGTAGCTTTGATCACCAATGAGAAGGTGTTGACCCCTTTGTACATATGATATGGGGACTCACTAAAAATTTGTGAATTGAAGACGCTACTCCCGCTTGTGATCGTGGCTTTCCACCCAATCGATCTAGCTGTAATAACCACGGGATCGTAGCTATTAGTCTTCGTAATGGTGGCAGTGGCGTGTCCAATATTCAAAGTTGTCCAAAGGCCGCCTTGAGAGAAGTTGTGCATACTGGTCTGAGTGACAACACGGAACTTCACCAATATTGGTCAGGTATTTCCAAGTTACCAGAGCGTCAGGTATCAAGAAGCTTACGCGGTCATGAGAGAGAAACTAGTTTCGATCGGATATGAGCATGCTTTCAATAGACGAAGAATGACGCAAAACCTGAGCGTAAACCACGGCTCCATGGTAGAATTTGACGCGCAGACAATCCGTATTATCAGCGGGGTTTTTCTCTTGGGTAACCTGGTAAGTGGTGTTGCCTCCTGACGTGAAATTCTGGAGATCGTTGTAGAACAGAAACCCCTCTGGATCTGTAAACAGGAATTGAGCCGATGCCAAGAGACGTGTCAATCCACTTGAAGACCCACCTCTCCCGAACGGTGGCCCTACAGTGAAACGAGAAAAATTCAGTCGATTTGCAGTGTCAAGAGAAAGGACATGGACTTGGGGGTATTTCGACGACGCCGAGGTACACATTGTCCGTAAATTCAAGACCAATTGTGTCAGCTTCGACGCGAAGGCTTCTGCGGGTACCATCTCTACTTCGAAATAAGAGTGCCTCAGCGAACTTCATCTCCGTGTACTGTTGTTTCAAGCCGTCAAATAGGTCTGCCATGGCTCTTAGACTAGGTGCAGAATTCAAGTGATGGAAAATGGTCTTGATGGACCGCTTAGCTATCCCAACGATATATACCACATCTGTAGAAAAGACGTCACCGATACCGCGAAGAATCTTCTCACAACGACCCAATGAGGGAGTTCAGATGACCGTCAACTTGAAAATGAATTCACGGCCAGTCACAATTTTCCCTGGCTAGTCAAGCTCACTTCCCACGTCTTCAAATCCTTGGGAAGTGACGAGATCTACTGTGCTGCGGTCGGCGCTTAACAGCTCGATTGGGACTGAATGCTGTTCAAAGAAGACACCGTGTGTATCATTCATGCCGGAGAATTGTGCTGTCCGATACGATGACACTGGACAGCGTGATTTCTTAGCCAAAATACCGCAAATCTAGAATTCGATATCCATCAAGGTCTCAGGGCGTCTATTTCTGACAACACTCTATTGGACGATAGCATGCCTTCTGACTCGCATGTTGAACATGAGGCGTCGATGTATGGGCATACTGCGGATCATCCGACTGCTTATACTTATTCAAAGGACAGAAAGTCCATCGAGTGTATGGCGCCGGTGAGATTTCTAATGAAAATCAGAAGGGTGTTGTCAGAAAAGAACCTTGATATCGTGCTCAAGGATAACATTGGTCAAGGTTGACCCCGTTCTGCGTACTTATTTCTACCGAGATTAAGCCTCATATAATCAGAAGATAAGCCTAACCAGTTCAAGGCAATACATTCACGAGCCCGCTATGTAACTAGTATGATTGACTCTGTACAACTTCCCAGAGGCATTGGGGATTTGACACTCAGAACGACGACCAAGCCACACTTCCGAGGCTGGTATTCCTCTGGAGACCGATTCTTCCAGCATCGGTAAATGCTAATAATTAGGGATATCGGCAATACTTCTCATTTGAAAACCAGAAACGTACGCATGAACTGTCAGGGAAAACGGAGTGAATTACGGCGCTTTGAAATGAAATAAGTCGCTCACAAAAGCTCTGAAGTCAACTGAATTCTGGGGGGAGAAGTAGATGCGATCATCTAGGCAGCTTGCTGCAGTTGTGCCCTCCGATACTTTGGCAAGAGTGCCAAAAGCGAGATTACCCTGAATTGCTGCAAACACATCAGGTCCCATAGGTCGATGTGGAGAAAAGTTAACAGACAAAACTCCGCTGCAGAGAAGTGATTATTTGCTTGAAACGTAGCCTGTCGTCGAATGGACCGAGCTGTAATTGTTACTGCAGTGCTATATGATTTCTTCTCCATGACGGCGGTAGAGCAACCAATGTCGAGCTTGGTCCATAGCCCACTACCGTTTTGGCTTGAATTGCCTAGCAGCGTGTCAATGATTCGGTGCTGCACACGCGAGGTTATTAGACTTTCTGAAATTGTCACTTCAGCGTTGAAGGATGTGTACATACATTATCACGAGCGAGGAACTATTTTGTGGGGCATTGAATTCTCGTGAAGCGTGCATACGTCGTGAGATGGCCAACGAGCTTACCACGGCATAAGGGTTCGGACTAATACTGCTCGTGTAGAAGAATTGGACTTTAGCGTAGTAAGACAGGTCTTGAGGGTCTTGCTCTTCGGATAATATATATGAAGCATCGCCCAAGCTCGCCACACTATTGTAGAACAAGAATCCGTCCAGATCTAATGATATGGAGCAGAGATTGTAAGTAATCCCATGTTAAATTTCAAGCGACGGACCAGATCCAAGAGCAGGGCCATCAGTGAAGACCATTGCAAGAGATGGGGCTTCAATCCGGATAGTGGGGATAGCCAAGCCAGTTTGGAAGAACAGGCCATCGGCGTACTCCATCTTCGAGAAATTTCCTTGATTTTTCGTCCTTTGGAATATGTCTCCCATTTTTTGGCTGAGATGTAGAGATAGAGTGCCACAATCTTCTGCTATTAAAGAGACGTGGGGTGGTTAGGATGACCCCGGATCCTAATGACAAATCCAGAAGACACTTTCCTAAATGGAGCCCGCAGTTCTCTTTCTACGTCAATTCTGATGCCGAGAAAGGGGTCGCAACGTTGGTGTGAACTCAAGATAAGCCGTATTTGAATTCGTACCCAATGACCAGTCAGACGACAGCCCCTACGATGATGCGTCTGCTTGGGACGGCATTGAGTGGGAGCAATCGCCTTCGGATCTCCTCAACGGTGGCTGTCAAAAAAAAACCACTGCGTAGAAGAAAAGCTATATTTGGTGGCATATGGTCTGCTGATCGTTAACTTAGAGTACAGTGAGAAGATAATGTTCCTTCCAGATCCAAGAATGTACAGACCCAGGATCACGGTTGAACTCTGAGCATCCTTGAGCGCTCGGCAGGCGCTCGGTGATTATCAGCCTGGGAACGCCGGAAGAACCGAAAACCTTGCGTGACATTGCCTTGCCTCTCATTTGTGTACCGTTTCGCTGGATTTCGAAAGCACGAACGTTTTCACTACACGCTTTCAAAATTAGACTTTTATCATGATGTGCGTTTATATTATTTCACAGAGACATCACAAAATAAACCCCGGTAGACATATAAGGTCGTGAACCCTCAGAGTCCGCAGACCGCCAGTAACTTCGCGATCGAACAAAAATCAAACGCAACAAATTCATAATGCCGCTGGACACCACTGTCAAGTATCTCATCAAGCACTCAATATCAGGGGAATTTCTGTATCCTTCGTCCAGTGGATCGAGCATCAAGACCACAACTTTGACGGAAACTGAAAAGAATGATCCAAAATACCAGGTATGTTTAGCAGTCCATCTTACAGTCCTATATTCAGTACTCGAGGCAGTGGTCCATCAAGTCCGGTCTTCTCATCGAGAGCGTTTCTCAGAGTAGCTACTTGAATGCTGGAACGCCTACAGGCGACGTATACCCAGCCATCCTGGACGCAAGCACCCGTCTGAAGTGGATAATATCTCCAGAAGAAGTGGACCAGTCGGTCCAGTGAGCTTTAGTCCTAAATTTCCGAGTCTATATTGACGCCTGCTTCGTCGATAGATTGGCGTTGCATGCTCCAGGGTCTCCTGCTTCCTTTTATTTGTATAGAACTGGTAGCGCTGACGTCAAATTGTCGGCCACGCAGGTATGCAGAGGTATCTTATATCTTCCATGAAAGATTGTTGATGTTCTTGTTGACTGCAGAGCAATTACTCTGGCCAGCAGTACTGGATTCTGACTCTTGCTGCACCTCCGAAGGCCGTCATCCAATCTTTGATTCCCTCAAAAAACCCTCTGCCTATTGGAACATACCGAATCCGTGCTTTCAACGGCTCTTTTATGCTGACAATGCCCAATAGCACTCAGGCTCACCAAGACCGCAATGTCTATGTGAGCAAGCGAAAAGCAGGTACTGTCATGGGGCCTTTTCAGAGAGTGAGTGAAAATTTTCAATGCTTTCCTATCCCAGACTCGTCTCACCCATTCCAGTGGGAATTGGGGCTCAGTGAGAGCTCTGGCCTCTACACCATCAAGAATGTAGGAACAGGGCTCTACTTGAGTCCTCCTGGCAGTCAAGGGCTACAGGGCGACTTCCTTGTTGGCCAGACAAGCCCATTTACCTCATGGACAGTTCAAACGACGGACATGGGAGTTATGTTCTTGTAAGTCCAGCCTCAACTTATGTTCGTGAATTATTCTGATTATAAATCATCGTTCAAAAGTATAGGCTTGCTCGGCACCCGTCCGCTGTCTATTGGATTTCCCAACTACGAAGGCGGAGATCTGAGCGAGGTGAGTCGTTCAAGTCCCTCACAGTCCCTGACCTGGCGGGCGTTCAAACATATTCGTTGACAACAGGTCAAACTTGAACCCAGTGACGTAAGTAATTTACAAGACCCATGGCCATGGCAGAATTTTTCATTTCATCATACGCCAGAGTGTTCCAAGTCAGATCTGGTTTTTTGAGAGTCTGGACGTTAATGCGCTTCCACCAAGCGAGAATGCCATGCATTTTACATCCCTTCTCGAAGCAAAGGACTATAATATCAAAAATTGCCACGACAATGACAAATACCTGTCAGTCGACACCAACGACCAGGTCAAGTTAGCGGCTTATGTTCCAAAGACCAAGGTTGCCCTGAAACTTTCTATGCTAGAAGAATGCTAAGTTAGAACCATAGCTGACCGTGGCATATCCTTCCGATGCTTCTGGAGGCTTCACTCTTTCATACAAAGATTCATCCGGTGATGTAGAGTATCTTTGCGATGCAATAGGTCAAGTTGAGCTCCGCGAGAAGAAACCGACGCTATGGGTCGCCCTTCCGCGGGAAGACGATAGTGGAGCCACAGGTATATATCAGTGAGTATCAACCTACTCTTCAGACATTCCGTTAAGAAGCCTTGATTATTCTTCCCTAGCATTTGTGATGCCACTACAGGCCTCAGTGCCATAAGCGGACGAGCCATGAAGAAAGGCAGGGTGAGCAACAACAGCATCCGCTATCGATGGCACTGAAGGTCGCACAGGTTCCAGTTGACCCTTTTGCGCAAGATGATGAGGCTCAATGGTGGACGTTCGAGACGGCTTCCTGAGCAGCCACGGCCTTTGAGGTTCGTAAGTGTAGATGATTTTGCTTTGAACGACTTCGAGGAGGCGATGTTTCATAGTATAATACACGGATACTCAGCGTGAAGCTCGCAGCCCGTAGAGCGAGAGCTCAATTCGTATATTTCCCCAAACAGCCTAGCATTGAATATTGAACTTCTAAGTTCTAACCCTTCAGACCCCAGAAATGAGGTCAAGCGCTACGTGTATCGCGGGGGAGCTGTATCGCTTCTTGCATGCTCAAATCCTTGAACCTTCAGCTTCGATATTTGGATGGTTTCCCGAATTGGATCAAACCGTAGAACTTTGAGGGAATCTTTCACTTTAGGGTCTTCTCTGATCCTGCTCTGATCAAAGCGCGATGAGCATGACTCCAGCGATATGCGAATCGCCAACACCATTGATCAACTCCGACTATGCTCGAAGCCCCTAGGAAAGGGCCTACCCACCTGGAACCAGGCGTGTATTACATCGCTAATAACCATAATCCACACATGGTCCTCGACCTTGCAGGATATGATCTTAGTACAGTCCTTGGTAAGTCTCTCGCTGTGATTTTTCCGGAAGAAATTTAGTGTAATCTGTCGATCGCAGTCTACAGAAGGCACAATGGAGATAATCAGAAAGTAAGGCATTGGACCTTGGGGACTCTGACTTGATCATGACGCCAATTTAGTGGGAATTTGCGAAACTGGGGGCGGGATACAGTATCCAGAGCAAGCACAACGGATCGTATATCACTCTGAAGTCCGAGCTCGGGGAGGACGCTGCTCTCATCGCCACTCCTTACCCTGTTAGTTGGGAATTGGAAGCCGATTCATACGAACCCGATGTATGGAGGTCAGGACTTACTTTTCTGAACAGAACTCAGCGGCTACATTGATTTTCGCCCCATTCAGAATCAGATGGCCTAGGAGTTCCTACGTGTTCAATCAACCTGACGAGAAAGGTCATATCGTAAGTGCTTCCACCCACACTGATGACATCCTGAATTTAGATCGGAATGGACAGGTACAACTCAATGATAGCCACCCTTCCAAATCAGCGAGTCACAGTGTTTGGAGACTCGTCCCTGTGAAGGCAGAAAAAACACCGAATATTCTAGAGATCACGACTTCCGCACCAAAGGAAATAAAGGCTGAACCAGCCGTCATCACGACTGCTGATACAATCGTCGATGTTGAGGGGCTGAAATTTGGGGGGAACGGAGAAATGTGTATCACAACTACAACAACCACGGTTACTACCAGTGTTACGAAGATAAAAAGGATAGGAATTCCTTGAAGTAAAAGTAGAGACATCGACTGGTAGCCCACTCCTAATGAGTAGTCTTTCATAAGGCCAGAAAGAAGAAAGAAAAGAAAATGATAATTCAGCCTTGTACAGTGGTCCGAGTCGCTTCATCAGCGACAACGCAAGCAGAGTCAGGATCGAAGCCCTTCAATCTTGCACTAGCGAAGGCTGCATTAGTATTCCAACTCAGGAGTCCATCATCAGTTACATAAATCCCGTACCTTCAGTGAAGTTCCAGGTCTGATGAAGGCCGTTCCACGTCCACCACAACGTGATAGGATTTCCTGGCGTCGCAAGCCCGTTTCCCCACAGGTCCAAATTCTCGTGGGTGTTTGGGACAAATATTCTAGCCACTCATGAGTATCGTATCATTGATAAAAAGAAAAGGATGAGAGACAACTTACCTGAATGTATTGGGGTCATTCTCGTCGCGCCAGATGTCCCAGCCGAAGGGGGTGTCGGTGGCGGTGATGTTAGCACCATCGTTAGTGCCAACTGCGGTCAGGAATTTCCCTGTCCAAACGTTCTGGAATGTCCAGGCACTTCCGGTCCAGGACATTGCCCACTTCCAAAGACGGTCGTGAGCCGGAGAGAAGGAGATTACGAAGAGAGTGGCACATACGTGTTGATTTGCTGAGCCATTGTCGCCGTTTACAGGCCAGCCGAGTACTAGTTCGATATTTGAGCAAGATTGAGCGGTGTAAGGCAAGATGAATTTACCTGTCGTGTTGTCTCCAGCAGAGCTGTCCATTGCCGTCCCTGCTTTGACATTCGTAATAAGGTATGTCGATCCCGAGTTCACGTTCGCAGTCATGTTGTATAACTCGTCGCTTTAGTAAGGGCGGAGCCGTAAGAAAGGTGGGAGGCAGTGAAAGGAAGAGAGTGGCAAAGGAAGCAGGCTCGAGGTGGCGCGCTTTATCCTGCACCGAGGGGCATTTATGTCATCCAATGGCGGATCGGGAATCGAAAGCCAGTCAGAGGAAGAAGACGCCACTTAGGCTCTTGTGGTCTTGATCGCGGGGATTGCATTGGATTAGGAGCTGTTCGAGAATGGATGGAATGGAATGGTGCGTGTTCGGAGGCTCAAGATGGTGGTACATACATAAATGCACGTTCTTGGTGGCATGAGGAACGAGGATAGGAAGAAATGAATATCAATGAAATTTTGCGTCATAGATCGACAGCCCGAATGTTCCTTCCAGCTCGGGTCGATGTTGAATATTAATATTTGAATATTCAACGACAGAAGAGGAAGCGTTGCCCACAGAAATCCAACGCTTCTGGTCAGAGTTCCAGAGCTCTTACACGAGATGAGGAGCCGAACTTCAGTTCTGGAGCATTTCAAGGATATCACCCTGCAAAGCTAGCTTTCATTGACGATTTGATCCAACACTGTCTCCTGAGACCTGTCTAATTTCATATCCAGAGCAAGCTGAGAGGGAGAGAGCAATCCGAATAGGAAGGATGCTTGACAGAGCATGAGGAGGAAATGCTGGAGGAGATTACTTGCACGCATACGACGCCACGGCGCGACTGACCTCGAGGCCTGTCCAGTCGATGAGGGAGGTGCCAAGAGAGGACGAAGGTCAACATCCTTCGGCCACACGTCGGTGATGTGATGCAAAAGTAGCCGGCTTCTATTCTTAGACTCAGCTTCCCCGCTTTCTCCGAGCCAGGAATTTATGTACATAGACTCTGGAGCGCTTTGCGTTCGAATTTGAAGGCAGGCATACAACTTCACGCGTCAAGGTCGTATTATATAGATGCAGAATCGTATACACGATCAGCACCACCCTCATAAGTTCAGCGCGCTCTAGAAGACCCCTGGAATAATCCTATACCTCACCCTCTCCGCATACTTGTCCCACTTCTCGCCAAACTCCTTCCTCAACCCCTTGTCCTCATCAATTGCCCTCGGGAAAACATACACAGCCCTCGCAGTCGTAACCAGCAAATACCACCCCACCAACGCAGCCACGACCCACTTGCCCCCCTCCTTCAAGATGTCCTCCGAACCCCAGCTGAAGCTGAAGTGCAAGCTCAGCACCCCGGTCTCCCTCAACCACGCGCCCCTTCCCACAAGCTGTGCCAGCACCGAGCCAAAGTAATGCAGAAGCACGCCGGTGTAGCTCGGGTGCCGGAGGTGGGAGTATAAACCCGAGGTGATGAGCTCGTGGTCTTTCCTGATGCAGAAGTCGAATGTGAAGAGTTTGCCGAGCTGGGCGAAGCAGTGGAGGCGGATGAGGCACCCCGCGAGGAGGGAGACGGTGCCGAGGAGGAAGGGGCCGGTGAGGGTCTGCAGGGTGGTTAGTTGGTTGGAGGTTTGGTGGGAGAGGGAGGAGGGGAGGAGGGTGTGCAGGATGAACTGCGAGGCGGGGTGCGTGGGGTATTGGAGGGCGAGAATCGTGACGGCTTCGGTGATGCAGAGGGCGGAATAGAGAACCTGTCACAAATGAGAGCGGGATGAACCAGAAATAATGGAAAGAAAGGGTTCGAGTTAAAACAAAAAAGTCCCCAATTGAGCAAGCCAACAGAGACGTACATTCAGCAATACCGCAGTGACGATGAAAGCGCCCTTATGCTTCTTCTCCGTCTCCTTGAGCAGCTCGTTGTGATACGACTTGGGCGGGACGGGGGGCGTCCATGCTTTCCAAGAGAAGTAGGCGTTGGCCAGCAGGAGGGATACTTTGAGGTTGGCGAACAGCATCGTAGCTTCGATGCGGAAGGAAGGAATGTTGAGATTCCTGGAGTGCCAAGAAGGGGCAGGGAAGGTCCGCTGCAAGGAAAGAAGCTGAAGGCGCGAGCTTTATGAAAATTTCTTCAGGTTGAGCTTGCCGGCGGGATACCAAGGCATCATGATGTACCGGAAGAAAAAATGAAACCTAGTGTAATCAGCGGTGTCAAGTTTAGTCAGAAGGACGTACAAACATGCCGGTGGGGAGTATTTGAATGAGAAGTTAGAGATTAGAGTCGCCAAGACGTTGGGGAGCCGAGCAAGGTTGGATGGAAGGAGGTATGTGTTTACTTGCTTCTCTCCCCAGGTCCTATGGAGATTCCCGAACTTGAAGCCTGAAGAGTGACGCTGTGATAGGACGATAGAGAGTTATAGCAACTCTCATGTCATCGTCCGGGATGAAAGCTAATTTATGACTTGACTTGCTTACTTTGTGCGGGCTTCGAAAATACGCTCACACTGAGGTTAAGACATGTCGAATACATCATTACCCTGCAGATAACAGACCAAGAGATTGACTACAGCGTCAAGAAGAGCTCCTCATTGGCCAAAGCAACCGAACAAGATCGAATAGTTTCCAGGGCGTTTTCATATGAGAACTCGAGAATTTTCATATAGCCCAGGGTCATGAAAGTGGAATGAGGGCACGCAATGAGATCTCGTAACCTCAAGGTGAACGTGATTCGTACACCACTAGGTCGACAGCACACAAAGCCGGCCCGGCGTGTGCAGGAGCAGAATAGAACATGTCGAAAGCTTGAGGATTTGCTATGCCAAGCCTTCTGCGCATTTTCATATGACAGAGGTACTCGAGGAGAGAGTTCCAGAGATTGGCAGTGACGCTGAGGTGAATGAAGGGTGACGCAATGAGGTTATTGGAGCGTCTGTTTTTCTAAGGTCTTCCATCAAAGACTCGGGTATGATCTTTGGTGATGACCTGTTCATTGATCGTCGCGAGAGGACTTGCACACCCTGCAGAGTACATAACTAGAGGAGAAGTCGAGAAAGAGGAAGCCCAATGGGTCGCAAAGTGCAAATCCCGAATAGAAAGAAGACAACCTTCCCGGCGCATGGCAAAAACGCGTCGGCCCCACAATACGCGTCGGAGATCGCGAGTGATTTCGTCCGACACGTGTAGTCGGTTCGGTGATGTGTAATTGACGGGGCCGGGGCTAAGAGGGCGCGAAACTGATGAGATGCTTCGCTGTCTGTCTCCGATGGATGGAAGATGTATTTTTTCTTTGGAAAGTAGACAAGCAGGTCGACATCGTGAATGACACGAGACACGGCCTTGTGAGGTGGTTTAGGATAGGTATAAGTCTAGGAAAACGTCCATAGATTGGCCACAACGACAGCAAAGCGTAAATGCGGCCCTGACGGCGCTAGCGCACGAGAAGAAGGCGGAATCCAGCACCCGAACGGTGGCAGTAAAGAGAAGAGACGGAGAAAAAAGAGCATCGACGGCGTGGGAAAGACGGTGACGGGCGTGAGTGAGGGGCTGTTACGTAATACAACAGGAAGATGATGGACAGCACTTGGAGACGCGAGATGCCCTGAGAAAGACCGCCAGGGAGGGTCCCGTCCAACTTTCCCTCCACACTTCCACGACATTCCCCACGACGAGCTCCGTCTTTTTCGTCTCTTTCACCATCTAGACTTGCCACCTCACGTTCATTTTCATCGTCTCGCTGACCGGCCGCCCGCAAAAGCGCAAAAAGCACATTACAATACCCACCCCACAGGGTCCTAGGTTTTTTTGATTCCCAGGAATACGATACTCGAAGTCATTTTACTTGCATACCACGTCGACGATACCAGCAGTTTTCTCTAATATATCCGTACCAATCTCATCGTACACCTTTTTTCAATCAACGAACCAAAAGACGACAGGCACACCACCACCGACGACATGCCAGCTATACCGAAATCCGGACCTTCGCTCTTCCTAGGCATCGAATTGGGTGTCGACCAGCTGCGGGCGTCGCTGGTCGATGAGAGTCTCGAGCTTGTGGGGGTAGAGAGCGTCGATTTCGATTCAGAGGTGCCAGAATACCAGTACGTCCTCTCCTTGACCTCCCCAGCCCCGTCCAAGCCAACGCGTCACCGCATCTTCTCCTCTCTCACGCGCTGACCAAGCCCTGCTTCTTCAGGACCCAAGGCGGCATCTTCACGACTCCCGGAGAGGCGTACACGACGCCCGTAGAGATGTGGCTGAAAGGTCTAGGTGAGTGCGGAGACGATTTTGAATTTCCATTGCGTTCCATTTTTTTGCACTTTTTTTTCCATGCGCATGCGCGGAATCAAATTTTTTTCGCTTTTGGAATGCCGCTCTTGGCCATGCGAGCCACCTTCTATTTTTGGAAGTCCCTTTGTTGTTCCTGATCGCTAATGCGCGGTCACGTGCATTTAGATCTGCTTTTCGAGAAATTACATCGAAATTATGACTTGACGAAAATCAAAGCCATTGGAGGCGCCGCCCAGGTATGTTCGCGTTTTCAGTTCCTAAGAAAATGCCTGAACATATTTTTTTTGCAGCATGCCCTTGTATGGTGGAAATCAACAACCATACCCTCTTTATCATCCTTGGACGCACACGTCCCACTGCATCAACATTTCCCCGCACAATCTTTTTCCCTTCCGAACACCCCTGTAGCATCAGACACATCGTCGCACACTCACGGGCTCGCCATCGAAGCCATCCTCGGCGGCCCAGACCACATGGCCGCCCGCGTCGGGATTTGCTCGAACGCCTCCATGGTCGCAGCCCAGCTTCTGCGCGTCCGCGAGACATGGCCGCAAGAAGTCTGGGCGCGCACAGGCCGGGTGCAGCTCGCCTCTGCGTTCCTCGCGAGCCTGGTCACGGGCAAGTGGACGGCGATGGGCGAGGCAGAGGCGTGTGCGACCGGCGCGTGGGTGCATGGGGCTAATCATAATGCCACGGGCCAGGGATATTGGGATGAGGGTGTCCTGGATATTGTTGGTGGGAGCCGGGAGGAGGGGAGGAGGGTGAGGGGGTGGCTTGGGGATGTGGATGTTTCTGGGGGATCGAGGAAGATTGGGAATGTGTCGAGGTATCTGGTTGAGAGGTATGGCTTTGAACCAGGTAATATTTTTTTGTTTTTGCATTTTATTTTTGTGAGCTGAAATGCTGACTTTTTGCGCTTTGTCTAGAAACGATCGTCGCACCCTTCACCTCCGACACTCTATCGACCTACCTGTCCTTGTTACCCTCATCAGGCGACGCCGTCTTGACATTCGGGCCTACAGATTATTTACTCGCACCAGCACAGCATTATATTCCTACACGTCTTTATAATTTATTCCCGCATCCTGCTCAGGATGCTACAGAAAAGCGCAAGTATATCGCTGTCCTTTCTAGCAGGTACGTCATTTTTTATCCTAATGGGCAAAGTAAGGGACTTATGTTTTCGTTTTACAGGAATGCTGATGTTCCTCGCGCGCTCGTGCGCGACATGTACACCAAGAGCTGGAGTGCTTTTGATCGTCTGGTTGCTATCGTTCCTCCCGGCGGGTCCATTGGGTCAGTAAAGTTCCTTAGTTCCTTTACCTATTATTGACAGCCTTTATCATACAGACTTGACGACAAGCTCTTCAGCTTCTGGCACCTCCAGCCCGACGCCTACCCCTACTCCAGGGTGAAAGGGATCTTCCGCTTCGAGACCGGTATCAAAGTCAACGAATTCCGAGACCTGCGCGCCAACCCGCGGTGCCTCCTCGAGAGCCAAATCCTCACTTTCAGAGTGAAGTGGTCTCGAATGGTGTCTACCGGCGTCCTGGGCACACCGCGCAAGCCCGGCGTCAGCCCGACGCCGCCACCACTTGCTGGGAGGAGCAACACCGCTTCTTCCAGTCTGGGGCTGCAGTTTGACCCTTACGACCCTACGCCGCTTCCTGCGCGTGTCCTTGCCACGGGGGCTGCAGCCAATTTCCCCAGCATGTCTAATCTTGTCGGGGATGTGTTCAACGCGCCAGTCTTCGTCCCCTTCACCCAGATCGACTCTGCGCAAGTCGTACCGCACCGAAATTCCCCTGCCCAGGGGTACCCGTCACGCCCGGCCCTTGGCGGTGCATACGTCGCGCGGTGGGTGTGGTCCCGTGAATGGGGCGCAAGCGGCCTAGGGGTGTTCGAGGACGAGCTGAAGCGCCTCCTGGGCAAGCGGTGGATTGCCACTGGGGGCCAGCAACTGAGGAGCAACGTCAATGGTGCCTCTAGTGCAGTTGCTACGCGCGGTGCACCCGGTAGTGGTGCCAACAGCGGTACCAGCACGCCGTATGGTCATCCGAGTGCGAGATCGGGGCTGGGCAGCTCGGTGTTGGTGGAGGAAGATGAGGCGGAGGAGGCGGAAATGGATCGGACGGGGAGGAATTTGCTTTCGCCAGCTGCTGCTGCCAATATCCATGGAATGGGCATGGGGCTGGGTGTCCTTGGAGCTGGAGCTGGTAATGCGGGAATGGGGATGTACGGCTCTGCGTATGGTGTTGGCGGCGATCGACTGCGCTCGCAGACGGGGTCGACGATCGACACACTCCTCTCCAGTGCTGCGGCAAGCTCTATCATGGGTACGCCCTCCTCAGCATACACCACCCCCGACTTGGCATTGTCCAACCTCGGCATGATGCCCCCTGGGCCGAGCGTCCCAGGGATCACCACCACCGGACCTAGTGTCACTGGTGTTGGTGCTGGGCCAGCAACTGCCGGCGGGACGGGCAATGGGAGTGCAGCGGGCGCTGCTACGCCTACTACGCCGACGCCGTTGACGCCTGTCGTGGCGCTGACGAGCACCTCGGATGCGGAGGCGCAGATTGGGCTGGGGAAGGTTGCTGAGCCGGATGTGGATGCGTTTATGGCGTATGCTTCGATCGTGCCGGAGTTTGTGAGGTTGGAGACGATGGTGGTCAAGGGCATTGTGTAAAGGCTTTGCCTTCGCAATGTCTATCGTGCTCTTTCGACTCCAAGATCGACGTTGACTGTGGGACCCAGTTCTACATGGATCTCGACATGAACATTTTCCACTTCAAGATCGACATTCAACATGCGAATCGCCCACTCCTCCATTCTCTTCTGCTAGCACCATTCCCTTTGCTTCACGCATTTCTGTCTCTGTCCCTCATTCTTTTTCTCATCGTCATCTGCCCATCGTCTGTACTCTATGCTGCTTTCCTCGTGTATGCTTGTCTTTTCCCTTCTCCATCGTCGTCTCATCGCTGCATCATCTCTCTGCCGACTCTCATCCCCTTCTGAATACACCTCATCCTATTCCATCTGTCCTTGCCCACTTCATCTCCCTTCATCTCCGAACAGTGCCTTCCTTACGATACAAATCCGATTACACTCCCAAAAAGTAGACTTCCTTCTCAGCCTTGGTGGTCCTGTGCCCCTCGTGCTTGAGTTACTCTAACCTCATTCCTCACTTCCCATTCCTCCCATCACACCGTCTTATCTCACTCTGTCCGTATATCCTCCGATCGATTAATTTAAGGTATTACAAGGATTGGTTTTGATTGTTTGATTCGTTTGCTTTTTATGCCTTCCTCTTCTACATTTTTTGTTTGCTATATACATACCCGTCGCGAATGAGTGATTCCGTGTTTGATTTCTGCTTTGCTTGTTTTTTGGTGTGATGGACTCCCACTTTCGTCTAGAATATGCGAACCTTGGTAAAAGAGGAACTCGGTGAGATACAATCGTCGCCGAATCACTTGTCTTGTGCTGACAGCCCTCATGGTATTTCTAACTTAGACTTCTTTCTAGGCACGACTTCCAGAAGAGATTCTTCGACCTCGAGCATAGTTTACGAAGACTTCCTCTCTCGAGGTGCCGATCATGCCGCCAACCGGGGCAACACTTTCATATCCGCTGCCACTAATGATGTCAGGTCTTCGCCACTTCTCTGGGCTTGTTCGCTACATCACCACAATCAACCTCTTGGCTTGAGGTTGAGAGGCAAGTGTTGGACATGTTTCTCCCTCTTGGGAGACCTGTCGTCCGAATAAGCCTTCATTTGACAGAACCTATGGTGCTTTTTGACAAATTCACGAGCTTGTATGACGTCTAGGTGCCAACTGCGTGCCCGAATTTCATTTTCATAGCTGTGACCGATCATGAAGGCTCTGGATCGATGTAGTCCCCATTTCGCGCACCCCAAGCCGCACCTCTTGCGGTGGCGAATGACGACATAGACGTCGACAGGGGGTATATATACCTTGCGAGAGTGCTTTCATTCCTTACTACAATTCACCATGGCTCAAATCGAGTCAAACACTCGCTATATCATCAGAAACAAGAAGGCTGGGACTGTCATCGACCTTTCTGGCTCCGACAACCATTCAGGTTCGTGTCCTACATTGACGGGAGACACCTACAAATAAATTGACATTGTGCTCCATACTTAGTTCTCGGCTGGAACCGTCATGGAGGGGAGAACCAGCAGGTTCGTGCTATCCCTCATACTTCCTTTCTATGTTTACTAAATTCCCCGATTGTAGTGGGAACTCATCCAAGAGAACGACGGCCAGTGGGAATTCAAAAATGTTGCTACCGGTAAATATCTGAAATTCGATGGAGAAGCAAAAGACGGCGAGCCTCTCATTGCCTCCGATGAACCTTACGGTTGGGACATCTGGCCTGACGAGCAGGACCCCTCTGGTGTTCGGTAGGTTTACCCTCCTTGATTGCGACGTTTAACGGATATTGATTACATTCGGTACATCAGCATCTGCGTCCATAATACCAGGCAGGTCGTCGACTTGTCTGATCATGGCAACCCGGCGAATGGGACGCCAGTCACTCTCTGGTGGGGATGGCAGCCAGGCGAGAATCAAGTCTGGATCTTCGAGCGCGTTTGAATTGGAATATGACGAGTAATTGAAAGTGTACTTTTAGAATAAACTTTAATAATTTGTCTCTGATTTTGCATCCTTCGTCTGCAATTTATCAGCAAGTGTTGTGTATCATGAAAATTCTGGTTTTTATCCTTTCCAAGTCCATACCCTCGAGCCCCACGAAATTTGAATCCTGTGTTTCTACAGCATCTTTGAATAAGGGAATGGATGTACACCAGTATATTGACTGCCAGCCATTCACCCTGCTTGAAAATTCATTCCAATATTTCAATGTAGGCACAAGGTACATACTCACAAGGCAGGAAAAAATGTGGGTCGCTGAATGGTACAATGGCTGCGCGGGTACATGCTACGCGCGGCGTTGTAGTTGACCTGGTGTGTGCCTTCTATCAAGGATTGAATGACGTCTCATTTTCGGATTGTTAGCTCACCACATTTTAAAAAAGGATTTAGGGTATAAATACGCCATCCCAAAGACTCTTGCTTTCCATAACACAAGAACCAGACATACCAGCACCAAAACCAACAATAATGGGCATCCTCACTGATCTCAACCACCCTTATGTCATCGTCAACAAGAAGACGAAGACTGTCCTTGACCTCTCAGGTCAAGATCAGAAGTCCAGTATGTACAAAGCAGCTGATATATCGTACATTTTCTTATCCTCTCTCTTACGCAGTCATCGGCTGGTCCTACCATGCTGGCGCAAATCAGCAGGTAAGTAATATCTGACCTCGGGGATCGAAGCTAAAAATCCTTCAATACTCATTTCCTTGACCCGCAGTGGAGACTGATTGGCGGAAACGATGGTTTATTCTTGATTAAGAGCGTATCCAGCGGAAAGTACCTTAGGCCTCTCAACGGAGAGACGAAGGAGAGCCAGCCCCTTGTCGCAGGCAACGAACCTTACGGCTGGGACATCAAGATTGACGCTCAAGCCCAGCCCGGTATCCGGTACGTCAAGCCACTTGTGTATTTAGCTGCGATTTCTTTGCTGATGTCGAGCACACTAGCATCTGCGCTCATAACAGTGACCTCGTCGCTGACTTGTGGGGTGCTAGCGCCAACCTTGGTACCGAGATCAAGCTTTTCAAAGCCTGGTACCCAGGAGAGAACCAGGTCTGGGTCCTCCAGCCAGTCGTCGAGAACTCTGAGCAGTTCATCCTTTGAACGCATATGATTTTCATCTGCCGTGTTTCTGGAGAGTAGGGAGGCGATTCTGGTTTCAGTAGATGGATTACGATTGGGTCTATCAGTTATGGTATATGTTTGTGCGAGCTTGAGCAATATACAGTGATACTTGAGTCTTCCGAGATTACGCGGTGCATTACCATGGGAAGGACGACCTCTTCGCCCTCGAAGAATTTTTCTTATGGGATATCAAGAGACACTTCTGTTTTCGGTCGTCTGGACCTTGAACGCCAGGCGACGCTGGAGCTGAACTTGAAGTCGAACTCGTATCTTGAGCGGTTGTCGTTGTTGTTGAAGGCGATGTCGTTGTGGACGTTAAAGGGTTCGAACTTGCAGAAACGGATGAAGACTGGCTGTTGGTACTGGATAATGAGGTAGCGGTTGACGAAGATGAAGAGCTGGCAGGGGAAATATTCAGGGATACGTTCAGGGCCGGATTGCACATATCCTCGAACACTGAAGAGAATGTCAGGGTTCTATACCTTTGAAATACTTCGAGAGCCAATAAGATATTCACCTGAGAAGGTACCCTGGGCTGCATTATAGATGTCCTGAGTAGGCGATACATCGTATAAGCAATTCATACAGCTCTGCAGGCTTTGGGCGTCATCTTCATTACAAAGACAAGACCCCCATTCGCAGGACTTAAATTCGCCTAATCAATAGGATTCACTTATAAAGATATAGGCATTTCCTACGTCCAAACTTTCCGCTATGGTCTGACAAGCCTGGGTACACTAGCAAGGGCGTTTACAGTCAATTTTGACCCAGACAATGATTTGAATTCTTACCGAAGATGGTATACTATCTTCGATAGTAGCTCGGGGTAACAGATGGATGGATGTTTGAACTGAGGGCAGCTGTATGAGCCAGAGTCCCACCAGGCTTACGAAGTATCGTCGTAGCCTCAGGCATCTCTGAGCCATTCAGACAGTGGTGGTTGAGGCGAAAGATGGTCCACCTCCACGTGGTGGAAACGTGAGGCGTCGCGATCAACGGCTTTCTACCATCTATTATTCGGCAGTCATCGGCCAGAATGCTGTGTTTGTCTGAAGTACAGAAGGGCTGAGCAGCCCATACAGTTCTCTCCGCAACACTCACCATCCTAACACATTCGTCCACTCATGGAGAGCGGTATACCAAATACTCATGAAGGCCAACTCAAGCTGGAAGAAGGTCCAATAACATTGGAAGCAGCGCCCATCGTTCTCGTCGACTATAGGCCCGGGGAGGCTCGAGCCAGCGCTCTAACTTTCCTCTACAAGCGGGCTACCTATTACTGTATGCCCACTCTTATTCTATCTTACCAAGCCCTCGAGTTGACCGTCTTCGCTCGTAGGGATCACTCTTTTCCTCAACTTATGTCAAGTCGGATTCTGCGCTGCTGGGATGACTCTTGCTATAGTCCACGATGAATTCTCGTACAAGGACAAGAAACGAGGTGCGTTTCTATATACTGTACAACCAAGCAAAAATTCACGCCATCTGTAGGATATTCTGGCGACGCCTTCGTGGTAGCAGGCCTGTACTCCATCTTCCTGTTCTTCTTCAATGCCCCCACGTAAGCGGATCCTGTAACTTGTTCTCCAGGGACGTAATTGATTGGACTTGGTATGGACAGGCTCTACTTCCAGTACAAGAAAGGGAGCGATACCGGCGCTAAGTCTCTCAACGCTGGCAAGCATTTCAGCATGACCATCTGTGCTGCAATGATCAACTTTCGTACGTCTCACATCTACCTTTCGTCGGTCGGCTGGTACTAATGCCTAGTCCCAAATGTAGTCGTCATGTATATGCTTTTGATCCTTGGGCCTGCCTTTACCTCCAAGGTTGCACCGTGTGCGGATAATGTTCGACCTGTTCTTTATTGGCTGGTGATTGCTTTCTGCGTCGTCGGCGGGTTCTGCAGTACGTTTGTTGCTTCTGATCTGTCCGATGACCGCTGACTATGTTCACAGATGTCATGGCAGCACGCGTCATCATCAAAGCTGCTAAGCAGGCTCGCGGTAGTGAGATGGTGCCCGACCCCAATTATCGTGTCCCAGTGTGGCAGCTTGCCACAACCGAAGAATCGTCTGCACTTGGAGGGTCTATTCGAATTTGAGCTGCTGTCAGTGAATTGAGACTCATCGTCATGGTGTGTAGAGTATGCTCTTTCAGTGTATAATATATGTAAGGTACGAGCTCAAGATTTGATGCAATTCCTCACATCAGGAGGTGCATGTATTTTTGAGTAGCCTTGATAATGTTTATAGAGTTACCCGTTACACTTTTTGTCATTGGATAACAGAAATGTAGCAGTCATCGGCAAGGTGAGGTGCGTGGGCATGTCATCTGGAATTGTCCAGCCTGAGAATCAGAGAACCCCATTCTCGTCACAACACCAACACTGACCATCGCAGCACAGTATACCACTGCTTCACTGCTTTTGCTGTCCATGGAGAACGGTGTATCGCCTGCCCGTGGTGGCCAGTCCAAACCGAAGCCAGATGAGGGACCTATAGCATTGGAAGCAGCGCCCGTGGTCTTCGTTGACTATAGGCCAGCCGGGGAGGTTCAAGCCAGCGCTCTCGACTTCCTTTACAAGCGGGCAACCTATTACTGTATGCCCCTTATTTTGCAATCATGCCAGATCCTCGAGTTGACATTCTTCACTACTAGGGATTGCCCTCTTCCTCGACTTATGTCAACTCGGATTCTGTGCTGCTGGGATAACACTCGCTATAATCCATGATGAATTCTGGTACAAGGACAAGAAACGAGGTACGTTTCTACTCTATATGCTGTACAATCAGTGAAGAAATCACACCCTCGACTCTAGGATACTCTGGCGGCGCCTTCGTGATTGCAGGCCTGTTCTCTATCATGCCGTTCTTCTTCAATGTAACGACGTAAGCCGATAACTTGTTCATCAGCGACAGGATGGATGTAAGTGATTGACATCACTACTGGACAGGCTCTATTTCCAGTACAAGAAAGGGAACGATGTTGGTCCTAAGGCTTTCAACGCCGGGAAGCATTTTAGCATGACTATCTGTGCTGCAATGAATGACTTCTGTACGCCTTGCATCTCGCTTTCGTCAGTCAGACGGTACTGATGCTGAACTCCCAAACGTAGTCATTGTGTATATGCTCTTGATCCTTGGGCCTGCCTTCGGCTTCAAGGTTGCACCGTGTGGGGACAACGTCCGACCAGTTCTCTTTTGGCTGATCATCGCCTTCTGCGTCGTTGGTGGGCTCTGCAGTACGTTTGTCATCTTTGACCATCTTGCTGGCCGCTGACTAGGTTTATAGATGTCATTGCAGCACACATCATCATCAAGGCTGCTAAGCAGGCTCGCGGTAGTGAGATGGTGCCCGACCCTAATCATCGTGTCCCGGCTTGGCAGCTTGCGACGACGGAGGAAGCTTCTGCGCTTGGCGGTTCTATTCGACTTTGAGCTACTCACTATAAGGATAGCTTTGCAAGTACACTCGTAGATGAGCGTTCCGGGAACTCAACAGCTAGAATGCTGCGGGAATCTTGACAAGAGAATAGCGCTGGTCTGTAGACATGAAATGACTGGGGATGGATGGGAACGGTCGGAGAACAAGGACGAATATGATCATGAGACTGTTGGTGTGTGTGATCTCCAGAAGAGGTTGAAACTCAGAAGCCTCCACAAGAAAATCTAGGTAGATTGTGTGTGGAATTTGACAAGGACTATTTGACCCATGCCTCGGAGGCCTATCCCACGTCTCACACAGCCATGAACGACAATAGATTTCGCTGCGCTGTTTTTTGCATTGCGCCGATTCCTACCGCTGTAAGCAACTCAGAGCAGCCAACATCACAGCTTGGGCAGACCTGACGTCCTTCGTACAGACATTGAACCTCTTCCTCGCTTGCGTTCAGGAATACCTTGAAGAGATCGCTGAACCGGATTTCGTCGTGCCTGTATCCAGCCGCATCGTCCTCATCGACTCGAAAGATATCAGCACCATCACCAAGGGATCTTCCCCTCCCATCACTTCGTGCCCTACCGACTTCTTCGGGTATACTCTGAGAGAAGTCTGCGATTGGTTCAACGCAAATATTGGCGATCCCTGTGCGCAAGGCTATATGTCAAATTGTTTCTTTGTCCTCGACGACCAGAGCGCAGAGGATGATACATGTGTTTTCGCCTGCCCACAGGAGGCACCGCCAGGCGGAATCCACTCGTTGAGGTGTGGATTTGAAGTCGCAATGGTGAATGCCATTACTTGTGGCATTCAAGGGCGGTCGATCGAGGAAGGTGTCATGGGGAGATTTATGCGAAGTGGTGTAACTATGACGAAGGAGAATCTTGAGTTGGCAAACAATAGGGGGAGGTACATCGAGGATGGAGAGGTCAAGGTGAACGAAGCATGGAAGAACTTTTCGAATTGGTAGATCTTTATATAATTCTGGTATGTACAGTATATGCCAGCGGTGCTTAGCAGTTAGCTTCTCTACGAGTCGATAAATTACTCCTGAGTTGTTTTCTTACTGATCGACAAATCAAATATCCTCCTCGATGTCGTCAGAACCCTGACTGATGTTCTGCTTGGGCGGTCGCCCATTAAAATTCTACAAACGTCACCGATTCTCACCTACTATCCCAGGCCCTCTTGATCCAGAGTGTGCTCAACATGTCAAGACGCGTCGCCCCTAATCAACGACGCGTCCATCACATGATTTGAAATTTGTCGCACGGGGCCAATCAATGAATCAACGACACTGCCAGTGCGAACAGCCCTTGCTTTTATCCATGCCTTACACCATCTGCACTCCATGGACCACTTTCCACTGCAACAATTGGCCAGTGAAGGACAACCTCCGAATCCAATTCTGCTCGTAATCTTTTGCCAGTGCGGCGTACTCGTCTTCGGAACTCGACATTTTTCGACCTGAGGCCTCCGTACCCGGTTCGTGCATCACGGACCAGAGAACGACAGAATGCAAGACGGGAAGGTGCTCACGCTCTCTCCATGACTCAAAACTTCGCGATAGGTGGGTTCTATGAGGAATTGGCTTATACATCAGAGTCGCTCAAAATATCACAGGCACACGCTTTACTACACGCTACTCATCCTTTCCAGCACCTCAGTCAACTCGATACTAGATGGCAGCTCAAGTAAAACGGGTTCTCGTCGTAGCTGGTGCGTCTATGATTTGTTTTACGGTGGTTTACTGCCTTTCTCATCCAAGGGTCCTAGGATTGGGCAACGGATCGGGAACAGGTGCAGCTACTGCGTGAGTCGCTTACAATGATACCTCGTCTCTTTGAACGCGAAGGATTTAACTCCCCGAAATATTAGACGATTGTTCGCGAAGCAAGGGTACACAGTGGCCTTGATAGCTAGGGGTGATTCTACGAAGGCGATTGCTGATGAGATCAACGGTGCGGGAGGACAGGTAACTCGCAGCTTCTCTTTGACAAGCATTATTTAACATCTTCTCCAACCACAGGCAACGCCGTTCCCTGTCCCTTCATACTCGCACGACGATTTGACAGCGGCCTGGACTGCCATTCACGCTGCCTTTCCCAAACCGAGCTACATCATCCGCGTGGCGCTCTTCAACGCGGCTGGCTTCGTCTGGAAGCCTTTCCTCGAACTCACACCCGAGGACGTCCAAGGATCGCTGCAGACCAACGTGGCTGCTGCGTTCTCATTTGCTCGTGGAGCTATCCAGACCTTCAAACAGAATGATATCGAGGAGTCTAATGGCAAGAGAGGCACGCTCCTTTTTACTGGAGCTACCGCGAGTATCAGGGGAAATGTTCTTACCAGCGCATTTGCGGCTGGTAAGTTCGGAGTGAGGGCTCTTTCTCAGAGCCTGGCAAAGGAATTTGGAAAGGAAAATATACACGTCGCTCATGTGGGTTTCCCTTTTTTTCTCTTCTCCTTGATGATATAACCTGATCCTTCCAACTTTTAGTCAATCATCGACGGAGGTTCGTCTGGGATTTCATTGTGTGGACGATATCCCTAATGTAACTGTGCAATGTAGGTATTCTGATGAACCTCCAACGAGCCAGACAATCCCAAGAATGGATTGCAAACGAGAATGTCCGCCTGAATCCGGAGAGTATTGCCAACGTAGGTTTACGTCCTTTTTCCCGTTCCTGTAGAATTCAAGTCTTAAATTCTAATCCTTTATCAAACAGGCCTATCTTTACCTCGTCAATCAGGATCGCTCAGCGTGGACATGGGAGATAGATCGTGAGTCACCTTCTCTCGCTGTCCTTCTACGTTCTCATGCTCGTCTCCTTCTAACCTCAGTCCGTCCTGCTCACGAGAAATGGTGAAGACGAAGCAAATGGCGAAGGTGCTAGAATCAAGTTGTTGTATCATTTCTACGTGCCATTGTATTGCCTTTGGTCTATGCCACTCGATTTGCCCTTCACGCAAGCAAGAAGAATTCACGCGTGCCAGGACGTTTGGTTTCAGTCGTTTTGTGACGTCAAAGAAGCTGACAAACCGGCTTCGACGGATTTGCACGCGGGGTCTAAGCAGAAAGCTACACAGAAACGACCATGGTCAGTGTCAGCTGGATTTGGAGAGACCAACCATAGACAAACCAGAGACGAGTTACGCTCTGCCCGCTTTACTCGTACCTCCACTGTCCTCTACCCATTCAGTATCAACTACTAGGACAAGGATGACGTCCCCAACCTCCAAACCTGTGTTAGTTGTAGCTGGTGAGTATAATTTCCTGGCTTCTCTGTTATGATACACTGACATGGAATGACAGGAATTGGAGATGGTTTCGGCACGGGTGCAGCTACCGCGTATGTCTCGGCGTACTGACCTCCAGAGAGATTGGTCTGACGAGTGTGGTAGACGAACGTTTGCAAAGAATGGCTATAGCGTTGCGATCATTGGTCGAGAGAGGCCGGGTTCGAAGTCGGGAAGTAGCTTGGCGGAGGAAATCAAACAAAAGGGAGGACATGTACGTACCTCTGCCCGTTGCTGGATTTCGCTATAGTTGACTAATGCTTTACTGGCAGGCTGCCTTGTTTACCATCCCTTCCTACTCCCATGAAGACATTGCATCCGCCTGGTCCGCCATCCACTCCCACTTCGCGAAGCCCGAGTACACCATACGCGCTGCCGTGTTCAACACTGGCCATGAAGTATTCAAGCGATTCCTCGACGTCACCCCGGGGGACGTACAAGCATCATTGCAGGTCAATGTGGCTGGTGCATTTGCCTTTTCTCGCGAGGCAATCTTGTCTTTCAAAGCGAACGACATTGAGGAGCCGATTGGGAGGAGGGGTGCACTGATCTTTACGGGTGCTACTGCGGGTTTGAGAGGCAATATAACGACTAGTGCCTTTGCGGCTAGCAAATTTGGTGTCAGGGCATTGGCTCAGAGTCTGGCGAAGGAGTTTGGAAAGGAAAATATCCATGTCGCCTACGTAAGTTATTTTTCCTTTTTCTCTTCGGCCTTTGAACGTGTGTTGATGTCGTTGGACCACTAGGCTATCATTGATGGTGGTACGTCAGATTTTTACCCGATGAACATGGATTCTGTTTGACGACCTATGATTTGCAGTGATACAGCTCGACCCAAATACCGACAAGCATTCGACCCAAGACACTCGCCTCGATCCAGACAGCATTGCTGAAGTGAGTCATCTCCCACTGAATGCCGCCTCTACGTAACCTAATTTGCATTCAGGCATATCTCTTCCTTGCGAACCAACATCGGTCTGCCTGGACTTGGGAGCTTGATCGTAGGTCCTCACCCATCGCGATTCGCGTTTGTGCTCAACATCCACAGTTCGTCCTGCACATGAGAAGTGGTAATGCAAGAGTCGAGTCCTTTGTCCTCGTCGTTGGACTTTGGTTGGACTCATTGAGTACCCCGTGTATTTTAGTCACGCAATGTGTCAAGAATAGTTTGTCAAGCCAATGACGTCACTAATGCTGACAGCGACGCGTCTGCAATGTTTATAAAGTGCTCACGCCGCAGAAATTGAGACGCCTGAACCAACGACTGCTACAACCCGGATTACCACCAACCAAACCTCCCTCGACAAGAAATGGCCACTCGAGCCGCTAAACGCGTGTTAGTTGTTGCTGGTAAGTCTGAGCTCTTTGATGAGACGTTTGAGATCTGCTGACAGTCTGCCAGGGATAGGAAATGGTGTAGGTACTGGCGCTGCGACGGCGTAGGTTGTACAGTTCGAGTGGATCGGATGTGAAGTCTCAGTCCGTGTCACAGACGGTTATTCGCGAAGAGTGGCTACAGCGTCGCTATCGTTGGCCGCGAACGACCTGGTTCGAAGTCTGCTCAGAACCTTGCGGAGGAGATCAACGAGGGTGGTGGTCAGGTACGCATCCCTTTCTCGTTTATTCTATACCGACATCCACTCTACAGGCGGCTTCTTTCACGACCTCGTCTTACTCTCATGAGGAAATTAAATCTCTGTGGTCTTCCATCCACTCTCGGTACCCCAAACCCGAATATGATATCAGTGCGGCTGTTTTCAATGTCGGCCCAGGCTCGTTCAAGAAGTTTCTCGACATTACTCCGGAAGACGTCCAAAATTCGCTGCAGAATAATGTCGCAGCCGCATTTGCATTTTCGCGTGAAGCTATCCTGTCTTTCAAACAGAACGACATCGAGGAGACCAATGGCAGTAAAGGAGCTCTCATCTTTACAGGTGCCACGGCCGGTATCAGAGGGAATGTGGGGACAAGCGCTTTCGCTGCAGGCAAGTTTGGTGTCAGGGCTTTGGCGCAGAGTCTAGCAAAGGAGTTTGGCAAGGAAAACATCCATGTGGCCTATGTAAGCACTGTTAACTTCTCTCGGCATACATTTGATTGAAGCCTGCTTGTTCGCACATGCTAGGCTATCATTGATGGAGGTTCGTGTCATATTCAGACGTGTTGCTCTATCCTGACGATATCTGCAGTTATTCAGCTTGACCCTACCGTGGACAAAAGTACGACTGCGGACACTCGCCTTGATCCAGACAGCATTGCTTCAGTAAGTCTCCTTGCCATTCACCGAACTGTCTGGGCCTCACTTCTGTGTAGACATACCTTTTCCTCGCCAATCAAGACCGATCTGCCTGGACAGCGGAGATCGATCGTAAGTTTAATCTGAATATTCTTTTCGACTTGCTTATCTGGTGCTGTCCTACAGTCCGTCCTGCGCATGAGAAGTGGTGAACATCCAATCTGCGTGTTGCATAAGTAGCTGCATTTTTTTTCCCCGAACACTCAGATCTGTACAAGTCATCATGTGTGGAATCAAGCGAGTGGAAATGGTACAATCTGAGATGTTTTTCTTCAAAATAGCCAGCGCTATTCTCCAAGTTTCAGCTGTCGGATTTTATACTCAAGCGACGCCTTGAAGCTCGAACGTTTGTTAAGAAGCTTGATCTAACCAATGGCATCCACTGAGATTCGTCGTCGCATTTGACAATGGTGTGAGTAAATTCTAAGGATTACTCTCATTATCGACTCAAGTCTCTCTCTACCTTTAGGTTGCTGAACGTTTCGACTCAGAATCCATTGACTTCGTCGACCTTTTTCCAAGCTGCGGGCACTTACTGTACAAAGAAAATGCGGCTATCTGGAGCTTCTACTCGAGTTTTTCGTAAACCTCACGTTCTCTTCTCGACAGCTATATTTATGATCCGACGACAGCCGTCGGCGGTGTACTCTGACAATTTGAGAGGGCCACTGGCAGTAGTTCGAATTTAGACCTGTTCCTTGGTCGATAGTATTTCCTATCACGATCAAGCTTATACTTACATTCGTGCTACTTTACCTCCGGTAAGAGCATACCGTTTTCTCCCATCTGTTCTCTCGATAAAAAGGATATGATACTTGATACTGGACTTGGAACGGGAAGCATCGTACCTGTGAGACCACCATGGGCTTTCGTGAACAAAGCGTCATCTTCGTGAGCACGTTCGTCGGACTACCTTCTCTTCCTTGGAGATCTAAATATGTTAGCCCGTCATGCAGCCCACGCGCGACCAAAATAGCCCTCTGCCGTGTTTTAAAGTTAGTCGACGGCGTCGAGAACCGCCAGGTTAGCATGAGGAAAGAGTACAAGTCTGACATCAGTCTAGTACACAAGCCCGCGCAGCAGTTGGCCGAACCTTTAAAATGTTGGGTTCAACGCTTGCCACCGATTCCTTTCATCAGCCCCGATACTCCACTTACTTTTTACTTTCCACCATGAAATTATTCGTCTTAGCCATTTTCCTTTCCGCCTTGATGGCCTTCTCTCATGCACAGTGCACCTGTGATGGTCAGTAAACTCTTCGGCATGACTGGCTTTCGCTGAGTATCAGGCTCTGTCCCTGTCCGTAGGAAGAAGATACACCGCAGACGACATATCCAATGCCATTGACCAAGCTCAGAACGGTGGTGGAGGTGGTGACTACCCGCACCAGTACAAAGACTTCGAAGTATTCTAGTATGCTTTGTAAATTCCTTCACATATGCTAATCCGGGGGTCCTGCAGAAATTCCCCTTTCTGACCTGCAGCCAGGAATTCTTCGAATATCCCCTCGAACACAATAAAGTCTACAAGGGCGGCCGACCAGGCGCTGATCGAGTCATCTACGACACCAGTGGCGACCTCTGTGGTATGACGCGTGTCCTATAAATCGTCACTAAATCAGACTGAAGCGTACTGTAGCTTGCTTGACTCACAGCGGCGCAAAAGGAGACGATTTCCTTGAATGTGACAACGACGGTGAAGATGACGATAGTGTCCGTGCTCAAGGAAACAAGTTGAGAGTGCAAACTGAAGCTTTGTAGCTGTATTATGATATCTCAAGCTTTAACGATGGTAATTAGCTACATACCCTTCCTCAGGGACTAGCAAGTTCAAACGAAATGAGGATCGACAAGCCTTTCTTCAGCACAGTCCTCACTCTTCACACCATCATATTCCCCCAGACTGTGTGTGATCTTTAACCACACGAGAGAATTGCAGTCCGTACGATTCAAGCTTTATTATTTCAATGATGACGGTGAGACTGCTTGGGAAATATATTGAAAATATAGCAACAAAGGGACATCAAAGCTGGACCCGGTGGGAAGAGACTCATGAGTTCTGCATGACAGTCCCATCATGACCTAGATTCACCTCTGTGATACGGTACCACGCCGCTGTTGATGCTCGAGCTCGTACTCACTTGTTATACAATGTGGTGGGGTTAACCGGCATGGTCCATTTAATCCATGGCTGAGCGCTAGCGCTGAACACGGGTGTCAGGGCTGTTCCCGGTGGCATGCAGCAGTGTTGTGCGGCTAAGTACTACATCATGAATTTTCGCTGGTCTGAATACGTTTCGATACAACTCGCTTATTTGAAGGCCCAGAGACTGGCTTCAGGCCTTCAGGCCCGAACAAGCGCCTACCGCACATAACGGGAAGCCTCTCCGCTCATGAGCATTTGCCGAAGTGCTCGGAAGCTGTGCGAAAACCTGTTGCGGATCCGACCTTTACGTAACACGGAACGTCGGGACTGCCTTCACCGTCTTCTCGCCTACGACTTCATCGTCGTCGTTTGTATCAATTCCGCCAGTTCATAGCACATGGCTGGTGGATAGGCACCCACGCCGCCCACAGGTTAGAGACTCGTTCGTCAAGCAGTGAGTAGAGAATGCCGTGGTCCTCGGTGTCTCTGAGAGGTACATAAAGGAGAGGTGAGTCTCTGTCCAGACTTCCAGAATCAACACTCGACTGAAAAACATGAAGCTCTTCTACGTCCTCGCTTCCCTCGCCGCAGCTGCTCATGCTCAATTCTCCATCGGAGCTCCGAAAGCTGGTTCAACTCTAGTTGCTGGGCAGGATTTTACAGTCCAGATCATCGTACCCATTGACACCGTATGTCACTACTCTGTTCCCTCCATTTCTTGGAAATGCTGACGCCTTGAATTGCCTCAGAGCCCTGCAGCGGGTGACGAAGAAGCCAGCCTCATCATTGGCATTGTTGATTGCGGAACCTGGGCATGCCCAGCACCCTCTGCTGACCTAGGAGAAGTGCTCTTCATTGGCAAATACCAGAGCCAGGGAGGAACTGGGAACACCCTCAACTCCTTCGAGAATTTCACCTTCACAGTCCCGACCGATATCTCGGGGACTGCTTCTATTCAAGTCCAGCGCGTCGATTTGACCACGCCACCCGTAGGTTTCACTTTCTACTAGGTCGATAAATTGGGATTGCTGACATTATCATCAGGGACATGCCTTCCCCAACATTGGATACCAAAGTGTTCAGGTCAACGTCAACTAGGTAGATGGCAGGGTTTGGGTCATTTTCGGTCCTTTCATCGATAAATTGTCCGGAGTCTAGACTAGTATCCATTTCTTAAGTCTGTTTGGGGACTTATCAATTTACTTTATCACGGCCAATAAATTTGCATCTCATTCTTCTTTGCATCTCTGAGCATCAAATTGATTCATTGCGTGATATTACAGCGGTAAAGACTTGCAGGATTACTCAAGGCCTAGGGAGAGATTTCGTATACAGTGCCAAGGAATCCTATGACGCTGCATTTCCCATTTCATTGGAGATCATCTTGGTAGCCTCTCTTCCTTTCGCTACGCAAAATATAATTAGAAGTCTGGATCTGACTTGAACCAATTTCGACCAATCACTGAAATCAAGATTTTGCAGTACTCACATACAGATGGGGCATGAGAAAACGAGACAGCTCCGAGAGGAAGAAACTGGGTCGCTCATGATCAGGAAGAAGGGATGGCGTTGAATTCCAAATCCCGGACCCTCGTATTGTCTCGAAAGTACATATTTGCGACTGGAGATCGTGACCTTCAAACATATTCTGATATTCTTGATGGCAAATCGAAAGCTATAAAGCCGTTCGATGGCCATGTATAAATTTGTATCTCTCGCCTCAGTGGGGCAGACGCACTTTCAACTCTCCTCATGTTGCATAGGGGAGGGGCCGTGCATTCTTTTGTAGGTCTAGAGATCTTCTGATGAAATTCAAATGAGGAAATATGCAAGATTGACTCCAAATACCTCGAATCAAAAGCATCACCTTTGCATCATTCTTTCGGGAGAACCGACTTCATAGACGTGGCCAAGTGGGGTGCAGATTTGCTGATGTGTTTAGCCTTCCATAAAATCTCCAAGTCGATTATCGCGATAGTGTGCTCAAGCACTCCATGCAGGGCTACTGGATTCTGGACGCCAACGTTGGGGGTTTGTGGTACATAAGGCAACAGCGAGTTCGAACGACGACGCGTCGCGTGTCGCGACTCACGTGTGGGCAAATTTGACCAGCCCTTAACACACTGCTCACCGAAACCGCGACGGTACCCGTTCTCCGAAACCTCTAGAGTACCCCCTGCTGCTTCTCCAACACGCTGTTCTTCGTCCCTGACATCTGTGACCCGACCTTACTTGAATGTGCTGATGCATCTTGTGATCTATTCTGAAAACCCCGCTCGCGTTCTCCTTTGGCGATAACTTCGTGATGAAGTTTTTACGTGGGACTTGAAGCATGGGTTGCGCCTGAAGAGAGTCCCTGGCTACCGAACGGTCGTTTGCGGGGCTGCTGATTACTTGAAAGTCCCACTTTATTATTCACGGCGAAGGAGGGCAAGCTAGGGAACTTCGACGCCAAGAGTCCATACTGAATGATCAGCAAACCCGCTTATAGGACTTCCTTCCGATCTGCTCGCCAGCCTCTGAGCTGGCAGGCCGTGTCTGTTGGCGATATTTTCAGACAGAATTCATATGACCTTCAGGGCCGCGTTTAGCCTGTCAACTTCATGATGTTCAGTCCGTATGAATGTGGCGGAGACTTACCCTCACCTTCGGAAATTTGAAGATCGACCACTATTTAAGCAGAAGCAGTTTTTCGACCTGGCAGCAACAGACAAACGATGAAGTTCTTGTACCTCCTCTCGGCCACCTTTGCCACTGCTTATGCACAATCGCCTTCGCCCATCAATGTTCCAAAACCTGGGACAATTCTTGCCCCTGGTCAAAAGTTCACCCTCCAACTTGTCAATTCCATTGACACTGTATGTCCTTGGATTCCATGCGATTTTGTTCGTGTTAACTTGTCATACAGAGCCCAGCAGCGGGTATCGATGAAGTGAGCCTCGTCATTGGCATGGTAGCCTGCGGAACATCGGCATGTCCAGACCCATCCAAAGATCTCGGCGAAGTGCTTTTCATCGGGAAGTACGACAGTCAAGGCGCATTCGATCAATTCGACTCTTTCGAGAACTTCACCTTGACTGTTCCAAGCGATATATCTGGTGCTGCTTCAATTCAAGTGCAGCACTCTGCTTTGTTGACGCCACCGGTGAGTTTCCCAGTAAGGCGTTTGAATTGCCGAATTGACTCTGCTGGGAAGGGACATGCGCAACCGACCATCTCTTATACCAGTACTCCAGTTCAAGTTGGGTCTGGCAGTTCGACCCCTTCCGGAAGCTTGAACATCCATCCCAATGGCGACAACTCCAAGTGCGTGGGCATCAAAGGAGGCATCTTCGCAGATGGCACAGCTGTTGATATGTGAGTTACTTTTCTTTTTCGTTCGATTGCTCTGACAGTCAAGCTAGCTTCGACTGCAACGAGTCGACTACGCAGAAGTGGCAGTGGAATGGCAATGCACTGACTTCGGTCAATCCTGCTGATGAGTCACAATGGTGCCTTGATGCTGGTGATCAGTCGACTTGTGAGTCCCTCCTATCTTGTCTCTGATACATCGCCTCAATACCACGACTGGCATAGGGACAAACGGCCTCAAGATGAAGATTTGGCAGTGCTTCTCCAATTTGCCTCAGCAAACCTGGACACCCGTCACCTCTTCCGGCACCATCAAGCTCACCAGTGCCAACTTCTGCCTGGACCTCACAAACGGCGACAAGACCAACCAAAATATCCTGCAGATCTGGACCTGCTCAGCTGGAAATCCCAACCAGATATGGTCTGTCACCTCTGCTTGAAACAAATATGTAGCGACAGCAATTGGTGGTCCGCCATTTATAACTCGACCGACGATCACCTTGCGCATTGATATGCTGAAGTCCTTTACTCTAGAAATTGCGGGATGTTCGAGTCTCGAGCACTGGTCTGACGATAATTAATATCTACTTGATTATATTTCCTTCATGAACGGCGTCATGTTTCTGTGATAAGAGAGAGCAGCGTGCAAATATTGAAAATACTATACTTCCTCATCGCTTGCTCGAGTAACGAATGATAGAAAGCGAGGCCCATTTCCGAAGCCCTCCATCTCTTCTCTGGTGTTTTCGGACAGCTTGGTTATCACTGTTTTTGTCGCATCCGTTCCCCGGGCTACACGGACTATGATCAACAACGTAGAAATGACCTTGATAGTAGATTTTCGATTTCTATCGACGGCAACAAAAAGGAGGTTTGATGACTCACAGATATATGCGGAATAATGACAATGGCAATCTCGTCCAAGAAGAAATTTCCGGCAATGATTCCAATCAGGAGGAGGAGCTCTGAGACCCCCAAGAGTGCACAGGATTCCACACAAAGGAAAATTATACGTGTGTATACGGTCCCATGTGCGGTGCCAAGGCTTTTTTGAATATTCAGCTGGCAGTAACGAATACGGAGGACGATCAAGGTAGAGAGGCTGGTGTTGATGACGAAGGAAACCAGGGTCATCACCCCGACTTCGAACGAGTTGAGCGGAATCATCAAACCGGATTGGAAATGGGGTATGTACAAATCGATTGGGTTGACGAATCCTAGAAGAACCGATGCCTCTGAATTGATGATGTTGACTCCGATTAAAGACAGCGTTCCAAATGCTGTCAAAATATTTAGCTTTAGAACTGACTGGAGGACACTGAAAAGCGTACTCAAAGATGTTACCGACGAGAGAGAAAGGAAACAAAGTAGGGCAATCCAGCCACGCCCCTCGATGCCTGCATATAGTACGATACAGCGCCACATCTGCAAAAATTCATGGATGATTCTGATTCTCTGAAAGAGCGCTCACCATGAAGAAATCGGCTCCCCAAATCGTAAAGACATACGGCAGCATCGTCGCCAGCCTAGCATATTGCTGGCCAGACAGTGTAATCGGGGTGCCAAAGATCCCAACAGCAGGAGAACTGAAGGGCGTTACAAGTGCGTGCATGATTGAAAGGATATTTTTGACCATATCGCCGGTACTCAAGAGAAACATGACGGAAATGAAGGATACGAGGAACCACTTGTACCGGCCAGTGTATCTCCTTCTACCTCTCCAGAGATCGTAGAAGCAGGTGATAACAAGTAGAATGACAATCTCATAAGCCATTGCCATTGGAAAAGACAAGAGGTAGAGGTCGTCGAACAATTCAGTATCTGTCGTGGGCATGGCAAGAGAGTCAGACTGGACGAACCATCTCATTACCTTTGAAAACTTTATATATACCCTTGCAGTGTAGATAGCTTCAAAAAAATAGGGCAAACAAGCCATTCATTTCACTCCTGATGGTGAGATGGTAGCAGCTGCGACCTCTTTGCGTATATGCCTCACCCCGACCATCGCTGAGATGGACTCCGATCAGCATGATAGCCACCCGAAGGCAACCGTTTATTGACTCGCTTCTCTTCTGCAAATCATATAGCAACTTACTGAGAGTGATCATATCCGAAGAATGCGTCGGCCATCCCAGGGTCGTCACAAAAGAAAGCAGACACAGTGATTATCGATTAGCACGAATCATGGGGCTCTGTAGGAAGAAACGCGGTGTTTCGCAAAACCCCGCACCTTGTGTCCAAAGAAAAGAGAACAAGGTCGGCATAGCAGCATTGGAGGTTCGAGGTCAAGCACAGGAACATCGTCATCAGACTCAAGAGATGGAGACGCCAGCAGAGGTCGTCCAGAAAACGAGAGGAAGCAGTCGCCTCGATGGCGCCACAATGGATGCCCTCTTCGTTATGGCTCGCCCTGCCCTAAAGACGTTTATTCCGTGATCCGTCTTGCCTTTTCATCCCGCTCCCACATTCACACTTCGAAGTTCGAAAGTTTTGCCTTCTTTATCCTCTCCTCCTCAGACGAATCATGTTTCTTTGCAGAATGGAGGCCGCGAGGGTTTCAAGTTGGTGGCTGACTAGGGAGACGACCAGGATGCGTCGAACCTACAATCTTGATTGCAAGGTGAGCTGCATTGTAACGATTACGCCTAGACCTCACCATCTAACCACTGTGTTCTTTCCTCTAGGCTCTAAAGACTCTAGATACACACATGGGAGGGTCGGACATGGGAAGAGAAGAGCATTGATTTGACGTTCGATAGTAATCTCTGGTTTGCCACTTGCTTTCTATTTCTTGCTCTTGTCCTCTTGAAAACTGACAGTCAAAATTCTAGAACTTCATTCTGACGCATACCCACCTTCAAGAAGTCTTCCATCTCCAGGCCGTGGTCTAAAGAGACGCCCAGTCGCCCCAGAAAATCCTCATTCCCATTGGTTCTAAGTAAAGCGACAGTTTTCCGTGGCTGTCGGTGTCACCTTCACTGGTCTAGGTGTCGCGTTCTAGAGGCACGAAAACCACCGGACTCAGCTCCCGATGCTCCGGTGCACAGACCGCTCAAGGATCGCACGCGTCAAAGCCCGACTACATACCTGACAGCGACTCGCCATCGCCCTTCAGACGCGGCCTCGGAATGCCCAGACATTGCAAGCCAAGAGAAACATGTCTTCAGCTTCAGACATACCTCCTCTATTTAAGCGAAAGGTCACCATTCTCCGTTCCACGAACAGTCCTGACGACATGAAGACCTTACTGCTATCTACGACCTTCCTTGCGGCCGCACACGGAATGTCCATTGGCGCTCCGAAACCTTTCGACAGTTTGACACCTGGCCAAGTCGCTACCGTACAGCTCATAGAGCCCATTAGTACGGTACGTTGAGAATGTCTGTAATGTGAGCTCTTCTGTGCTAATACCTGTCTGTTTTAGAGTGCGGCAGCCGGGTTTGATGAAGTGGGACTAGTAATTGGAATCGTCTCTTGTGGAGTGTCGGCTTGCCCCCCACCAACAGAAGATCTAGGCGAAGTCATCTTCGTAGGAAAATATGAATCGCAGGGTTTGATGCCGAACACCCAAAGCACGTTCAGGAACTATACCTTCACCGTTCCGAGCGACATCTCAGGCTTGGCTGCGATCGACGTTCAGCACATCAGCTTGTTGACCCCACCTGTAAGTCAGCTATAAGCTTCAGAAGTTGCTACTACATAACTCAGCCACGTTGGACAGGGTCATTCAATACCTGGGATTGAGTATCTTGGGGTCGCGGTGCAGGTGGGCGTCGGCCCTTCAAGAAACATACACCCGATCAACGACACGGAGAAGTGTGTTGGCATTCTGGGAGGTATCTATGCGGATGGTACACCTGTGGACATGTACGTGGCGTGTCAGTTCCTTACTAGTATGCATCTCATTAATTCTTTCTTAGCTTTGACTGCAACGGCTCTGCCTCCCAGAAGTGGCAGTTCAATGGCAATGCGTTGACGTCCATCAATCCTGCAGATGGCTCGCAATGGTGTCTTGACGCCGGTGAGCCATCTACATGTGCGCCTTTTCTTCCACTGTCTCTTTAGTTTCCTCTCACGCCCTCCGTGGCAGGGACCAATGGCTCGAAGATGAAAATCTGGCAATGTTTCTCCGACCTGCCGCAACAAAGCTGGTCGCTGTCTCTCATACCGAATATCATTGCCATCAGCAACACCGGGTTCTGTTTGGACCTGACGAACGGGAACAAGACAAATCAAAATATCTTGCAGATCTGGCAGTGCGTTGTGAATGCCAATCAGCTTTGGGCATGGACCTTTGCCTAGCCGTCGAGGTGGATAGAAGAGGCTGAAAACTGTCAAACTCTCAACGGATCTTATTGATCCCTTCTCTGGGCGATAGCCCTAGCATTAACTGTTGTCTTTATACAGTACGTACTACATGTCTAAATACCTCTCTAATCTTGAATTTTTGTATCCAAGCCGATGTCTCCATCAGATAATTCATAATCTGAGGAGGCCTAGACGGGCATGAGGTTTACTGCAACCCCTGACAAAGAGATGACTGCAATTACTCTTCGGACCTTCACACACCTCGAAGTCACCCTGAACTTGCGCAAAGCAGCGGATGATCCCTATCTGTCTTTGACCGACGAGCTCGGCGAGCTCGAGCGCCTGTAAGGATGATCCAGCGAAACGCAAATGAGTTAGCCGTAGCCGAAGCCGAAGCACCAAAAACGCGGAGGCGTTGCAAGCAACAGAACGAAAATTCGTCGAGACAGTATAAAACATGGGATGCATAGAGTATCTGTACGGCATACTGTACGTAGACGTAAGGAGCAAGCAGCAATAGGCTAATCACGGTCGTAGACTACCTAAACAGCGAAAGAGAGACAAGATATCTGATGCAAACAGACAAGAAAAGAAAGAAAAAAGAAAAAACAGTTGGGGACGATTGGGACGAATGGGACGAATGTAAGTAGGACGCATCCATATGGAATCGACCAAGGGTTCGTATCGTATCGTATCATATGCCACATTGCAATGCAGTGGTGAAAATTCGAAGTTAGAAGTTGGGAGAAAGACGGCAGAGTAGCAGAGTGGCCTCGAGGCAGGGAGAGCAATCGGTCCTGCTCATCGAAATCGTACATCTCGAGGTTTTGTTTTTGGGCTTGTCGACGCCGATGTTGAACGAAAGCACCGACGCCGACACAAAGCACCGTCGCTTACGCCCTCCCCCTCCTCGGCTTCCACACCCCCCGACTCCCACTCGTAACAGTCTCGAACCCATCCTCGTCCCTCTTCGGCTCCTCCCTCTCCCTAGCCGGCCTCTCCCTGTCTTCCCTCCCTCCTCCCCCGCCCCTGATAGGCTCCCGCAAAGCGGGACTCGCAGCCCTAGCCCCCAAGCCATTAGCCCCCCCACCTGGAGCACCACCACCACCACCAGAAGCGGCAGCAGCCCTCTCCCGCTCCCTTTCCCTCTCCCTCTCTCTCCATCCACCCCCACCTCCTCCAAGCGCACCAGGGCGGTACTTCGGCACTGCCCCTCCTGCACCGGGGGCAGCGCCTGGAGCGGGGCTCTCGGAGCGCGAGGCCGGTGCCTCGGCGGTGGCGCGGGTGGGTGTAGCAGGGACCGAACTTCCCGGAGTCGTATTGGCGGCGGCACCACCACCGCGCCTCCACACCGTCTCCTCCCTCCCGCCGGCCGCAGGCCCCCCTCCCCCAACACTCGCCCCCACCCCCACCGGCCTCCTCGCCCCAAACGCAGGCGCAGCGCGTTCCCTCTCCCTCTCCGCCGCCTTCTCCGCCGCGCGCTGCGCCCTCCTCGCCTCCGCCTCCTCCTCGCGCTGCTGCTGCAACCGCGCTTTCTCGAGGGCGGCTTGGCGCTCGCGCTCGCGCTCCTCGCGGCGCTTGGCGGCTTCTTCCTCTTCTTTGCGTTTCTTCTCGGCTGCGAGGGCGAGGGCGGCTTCTTCTTCGGC